>KZ809053.1:79316-105697 GCA_000696205.2 Oncopeltus fasciatus | reverse complement strand
TTTCAATTTATATATATTATATAAATTCCTAACATTTTAAGCATAGTAATTAATTAAATGCTAAATTATTATTTACTTTATGAAATACTTTGCTAAATTTCTTTTAAGCTAAATAAATAAGTTGCAGTTAGCTCTAAAGAGAAAACTTGTATTTCTATTTTATTTCTAAAGCAAAGGTTAATAATCACCTATCTATAAATTAATTAGAATTTAAAATTAGTCAATTTGCATGACCTGAAACATCAAATATAAGAGTGCTTGTATTTCAGGTGACACAAAGAGAATTCCTTTGACCATATCATTATCAATACCTACAGTTTTGTGAGCTCACCCAAAAGTATATGTTCCATAGAGTTCAGGACACCCCACTATACAGGAATCAAGGGGATACGACTTAGTTTTGATGAATGCCTTTTCTGAGAGGAACAGGATCCAGAGAAAAATACGAAATAAATTCAGGGGGTGTAGAGAGTGGTCTATTTCTCCTCCAATGTGTAGGGAACGTCGACAAAAGAAGAGCACTTTGCAATGAGGGAACCGGGAGGGAAGATGTGAGATTAGGGGGAGGAAACGAGGAGGTAGCTTATCACTTTTATGTATCAGTGAGTGAGATAAGGGAGGAAAGAGAGAGAGAGAAGGGAGCAGGAGAGAGGGAGAGAGAGTATTTAGGGGAGGGTGAGTGAAAAGGGGAAGAGCTAAGACTAGATTTAGTACATTTATTTTGATTAGGTGTGTATCCTTTTGAACAACAATTTTCATAATTTACATAATAGAATAATCATTCTTATTCCTAATCCAATGGGTCATTTAACAAAAATCCTCCCCCCCCCCTTAAATGAAAAAAGAAAAAAAAAGAAAAAAAGTAAAAATAATAATATAAAATATCANAACAGCCTTACGAAGTTTAGTTTGATATTTAAGTCATCTTCAGAGAGCGTTTTGACCCATTTGAGTTGTCATAAGTTATGTAATTGATAACCTTTCAACGATTACGTTACCTCATGAATAAATAGTCCGTATAATCTATAATTCAACGCTGGTGAACATAATTGGTGGTTGGGTAAGTCATATAAATTTGTTATATCAAATTATCCCAATGAGAGGTGTATTTGAGGGAAAGGTCACTCAGACAGATAGCTTGCTTGAGAAAATTTGGCTATCATCGATGGTCAAGAGGAGTGAATCTTTGCCAACACATATAACTGCCCTAGTTTACAATTCTGCGAGACAGCGTAGGTTCCCTACCTACTAAATAATCTAAAGGGTTATTTCCACTACCAATGAATATAGAACTATCATACCTTATATTCTCCGTCTTCATTGGTTTCTGCAAACCATCTTCTGTTGGCGAGCGCTTTCGGACATTGTCCATCTTCGTGGCCGAATACAAGTGTTCTCTGTCACTGTCTGTATTCAACAGGGTCCGAAAGCGCTCGCCAACAGAGGATGGTTTGCAGAAATCAATTGAAAACGGATTACAAAAAGTATGATAGATCTCGTATTTATTTGGAGTGTACGCAAACATAAAACACTCATGTATTTAACCTTTATTTATTTATTTAATAAATTAAATACTAAATGTATCAATCTTCATTGACAGATTAATAATAAGCCCTTTTTGGAAGTTACTGCAATTTTTACAATTTTTTTACAACTATCATTTTAAGTCAATAACCTGACTTATGTGAGAAGGAAATCCCACTCTGGACAATTCAGTTTAGGGGTGGAAAAAATTCAAAAAGCTATAAGCAAGAGGCTCAATAATCTTAAGCCCAATTGATTGAATTAAATCCACTGAAGTTATCTTTTAAACTTGAAATAAAATAATCCATCACGCATGAGTTGCGTGAACAGCGAATTTCTCAACTGAATAGTTGAATTCCTAGATTCTATTCCTTGTAAGAACTGTCACAATCCTGGAACTGGATACATCTCATATATCGTTAAAGGGTATGTAAATGAGAAATATGGCCTAAAAATTCTTAAAAACTCAAAGTAATAATGAAGATAAAATCCATTGTTGTGGAGAATGTCATTTAGCCAATCTAGAAGGGGAGAGGTGCTCACCATCCTAGTTATTTTTTAAATGTCATCCTTTTTGTGCACCTTTTTTAAAATGTTTAGGATTATAAATGATTGAGATAATAATAAATAAATGATTTAAAAATAAATCTTATTCTTCATCTTAATTTTTTCTACAACCCTGACATTAAAATCTTCATAACTTCATAACTGATTAATTCTAGTAGGAATAAAAACAAATCTTCAAACACAAGTAGAAATATCTAATAAATAGAATAACCCGCCAATAGCCCTCAACATTTTAAATTTCCTAATATTAAGACATTTTAAATTTTTCTTCACATTTATAATAATTTACAGAATGTAGAATTTAAAAATATTTTTGATGCCTATTATGTGTAATTGATCTATAATTTATTTGATATTAATTTTTATAAGTTGGAAAATCATTTTTGTCTTAACGCTAATAAATAGCTAAAATATGAAAATTGTGTGCATATAGTAAATCTGAAAAGGTGGGAGAACACACAAATAGTTTTTCTTTTATCTAAAATTTATTTTATATAAAGTTTTTACGAAAACTGCTCATTAAAGGAGGTATTTACGAATATTACTATATTTTCTGAATATCTTTTATTAATCTTACGTTCCGAATAATAAAGGGTCAGAATTTGAGATTTTACAGGCAGAGAATTTGTATAGGTTCAGTCAAGGTTGATTAAAAAAAAAAATACAATTTAAAAATAGTATATTTTATAATCTGCCGACGTTTCGGCTTACATTGTAGCGGACGTGTTACCACTAGAATCAATTGTTTATATCTGAGAAGTAATATATGTAAATTTGAAAAACCTTTCTGAAACCTTCTGCTTCTCCTAATTTCCATACACTTCTGAACATTTGATCCAGGTGGCACGACATCCCCTCTCGTCTTCATGATAGCCCCGAAAATGGTTTACAATATAACTGTGGCAGGTAACACAAAATACAAGTAGATGATTTTTTGTTGGGGTTCGGATAAAGTTGTTACAAAAAATACAGTTTAAGAAATGTGTATTTTTTGGATCAACCTTTTCCGAACCCCAACAATACATCTACAATAATCTTTACAGTCAAAAGGTCTGAATTTGAATAAAAAATACTCTTTTATAAAATTTTATGTTTTTGTATCAACCTTTGACTGATCATCAACAAATTCTCTACTAATAATCTCTACGGTCATTACTTTCTCCAGCTTATGAGATATCAGGGTTAATTTGTCTTACTATCTTAATGACCATTACTCTCTTTAAGCTTTATGATCGAAATTTTTTGCATTCATTCATTATCTAGACGAAATCTGTAAAATCTGGTATCATCTCCTGCCTATTTATCCTTCACCCTCCGGCCTCCTCTTGGCTCTTCGCGGAGGCTGATGTAGGCCTAATAACTCTGGCGTATGCTTCTCGACAAGAGTCCATGCGTGGAATCCATGGAAGGGGTCGATCCCCCCCCCCCCACATGACGGGAATTCCTCCCCCTGGGATCGAGTGGCACACTCTCCTGGGCCCCCCCAAATTATCTTCCAGGCAGTGCCTCTAATGACTCGCCTAACGAGTTTTAAAATGGATTATTATTGCGGTTTTGGGGGACCGGCGACAGGGGGGGGGGCGTTAGTAAGTGCTCCTTGCGCCTGTTTTAGCTCTGAGAGTTAGAGGGGGGGAATAAAAAGTTTGACTAAAAGTTCTCCATCCACCCCCTCCCCCCTCTAACTCCCGGCGTTATATTTCAATAATGAATACAGTTCGAGGTGGCCATTAAACAGAAAATGTATGGTAAAAGCTTCGCGAATATGCATAACTTCTAATAATTAGTCAGTAGTAAGCAGGTACTCTTCACATTCATGGATGGAAAATGCAACATTAACATTGGTTGACAGTTGAATTGACGTCAAGTATTATGCTTAAGAAACTAGCCAGGGTTTTCTCTGAAAACTCATCATGATGTTTCGAGTTAAGTCGAATTAAAATAGTGAAAATTAATGAATTCATTCATTAAGAAATGCTATGTAATGGTTTCAAACCAAATTTTACTATTGTTCTGAATAAATTTGGAAATGACCATCTGATGTTGAAGAGACATGGAGGTATTTAGAGACAGAGAGAGGGTGAGGGGAGAACGACAAGACATACTCGTAGGAAATGGATAGTTGTGGAGACCCCACTGTTAGCACATATATTAGAAAGGAAATTATCTGAAGCACGTAGGGGAGAGATTGAGGTGTTCCAGGGAGTCCTGGACAATGCGGTAATATGTCATCCTGGTCCTGGCCCAGGAATGTCCTGGCAAATACGACCCTATTCCCACCCCGCCAACATTGCCACATCCCCTGGCGAAATTACGCCAAAACGCTGGCTGTATCAGCGCTCAACCGATGCGACACACAAAACAGTACACGCTCTAGTGGAATGGGTTGACTGATAATAAAATGTGTACTTAATAGAGGTGCATATGATGTTTGATTTTCAACCTTACCTGTATATGTGGATTAGGAATTGGAAACCAAACTCACAGGTATATAACTACGATTAGGTGCCCTTGTAGACCACTGGTATCAACAATAATTTGGTAGCATAATTATTTGGAGATAAATTTGTTGACAGTCGAGTTATGTGATGAGAGGTTAGCTAGGAATTAAGTCTTGCGAGCTGAAAAGTTACACTAGTTTATAATCGAAAAGATTTTTTCATTTTCGACTTAGTTTCTACCTAAATTTCTGTTCTCCTGTACCTAAATGTACAATGTTGTACCAGACTGAGCTGAATAATTAATGACTAATTTCTAACCAAAAATGCTTTTTTTTTTTGTTTTTGTTTATCATTTTCGCCTACATTTTGGCCAGAGTTTCGGGCCTTCATCAGAGTGAGAGACTCCTGCACAATAGCGTCTAAATCATGACTGATCAACTGACTTTCAGAGCATGAATCTTTTCTCCCCATCATTTTCCCCGGTGAGGGTCTGAAATTCACGTAAAAACCTTGGCTAAAATAAATAATAAATAAATAAAAAATTTATAAAAAATAGTTTTTAATTCTATAGCAACTAAGAGCGAATTCCTGACAATGCTGAAATTTTGATTATGTTTAAGAAAACAAACTGATATAACTGATTAAAATTTGGAAAATTTACCAAGTTTTCAACATGTACGGTTAGAAATTGTTACAGCAATTTTAAATTGGTTCTAAAATGTATTATGTTAAAATTTTATTTACTGCTGAAAAAATGAAGGGGAGGATTTTATTTATTGAAAAATACATTTTTCCCGAAATACACTACGCTCTTCTGCTCTAAATTTTTGTGAATTGCTCTGATTTTTCCTTTGTGTGTCCATATTTCTTCCTGACACGGTCCTTGAGAGAAATCTGAGTCATTTATTCACACGGTCATCCTGGGTCCTGGCAATGTGGGAATAGAAGTTTATTGGGTGGAAAATTGCCGTTCCTGGAACTAAAGGACATCTTCATATAAAGGAGTTATTCATTGAAGAAAGATTGAATTCATTGAATGAATTCAGCGATTTCTTGCACTTCTTTCAATACTCTGAGAATCATCTGGTCTCAGATTACAAATATTTCGAGGAAACCTTTTTACTAATACTAATGATAGCAGTTAGCTGTTAACAATTAATGAAAATACGTGATAAGAGGTAACTGTTAACAGTTAATGAAAATATAATAGAGACTGTCGTATATAACATCAAATGCAAGAAATAGAAAATAATTTTGGTAAAGTTCCTCTGTCGTTTTACGAGATAGAAACTACAGCTATTTTTACTTAAAAAAGTTATTAAATAAATTTTAACTTACTTAAAAATTAGACTAACATGGTTCACGAAACGACATTCTCAAAAATAAATTTAGATTTAGATAACCTTTCATTCCAGTAAAAATTATGTATGGACAGCTGTCTCATTGCAATATATGTTCCTTAATAATATAATGACTAAGTAAGATTTACTATAAAACAATTGAAGTAAAATTGAATTATGTTTAGGATAATTTAGAAAAAAAAAGTTATTTCAATAATATTAACGCAAAATTCTTAATCTCAGAAGAAAAAGAGGAGTTTGAGTAATTTAAACCAAGAAGAAAATATGAGATATTAAACTCTAAGATGATTTTAGTTGGGGTTCGGTCAAGGTAGATCCAAAAAACACAAATTTAAAAAATGTATTTTTTAATAAAAGGATTATCTGCCAACGTTTCGGCTTACATTCTAAGCCATCTTCAGGGCTATCATGAAGATGAGACAGGACGTCCTGTCCTTAAGTTCACATTTCCATGACCGAACCCCAACTATAATCATCTTAGAATAATATCTACGGTCAACAAACTCTCCTTTTGAGATATTAAACTATTATTGCTTCATATAATTCTATTTATACTATTATAATAAATAAAAATTTTACAAATCAACTACAATTCGTATACTTACATATATACATATATATTATAAACTTATAAAAAAGTTTCAATGATTGTTTCAGGCCTTTAACAGAACTGAGTATCAAAATAAAACGTACAAAAATAATATAGAAACATTTCTAAGCGTAATAATACAATATATGAAACGGGCTGATGTGTAAACCCTTATTTGACCGGAAAAATAATTTTTTATTTATTGTAGGTAAGGAAGTGAGGCAATGGTTCAAGAAAGAAAAAAAAAGTTTATTTGTGTAGAATACTCTCAATCTGTAAGAGTAAGTGGGGTTGAGTATCCATCTTGAGCCATTGCAAATATGCGAATAGGGGTTGTGAGCTCGGGTAGACCGGGGGTGTATGTCGTACGTAGGCATAAGTACACCTGCAGCTCCCTACAGTGTGATTTGTGAAGGCACACAAACACGTACTTGCCTTGCCTCCCCCCACCTACCCCTACAAGTCACACATCATAATCTCCATGTTTGGCGAGAGTGCAGCTCTCCCCCCCCCCCACCCCTACACCGCACCAACCCCTCCCTTTTTCTTCCCCGCTGCGTTATTTGTAGATAGAAACATCAAATTATGAGGAGCCTCGGGGCAGGGGTAGGGAGGGAAGATAAGGGTAGGGGGTGGGGGAAGGTCGGAAAACATCCCCTGTTTGAGTTGTGAACTTGTTGTCTGACTCCTTCCGCGAATACCGGAGACCCTCACCGGCAAGCCACCCCTCCCAGAATCCCCCCCTCCCCCCAATATTCGGGAGTAATGCTATCCCCTATATTCAGCTTCAATTCCAGGTCGGAAATACATTTTATCTAATAAAATATTCGATTCACCTCACATTATAAAATTAATTATAAACATTCACTCTAAGAATTAATAAATAATTATTTAATTGTGGTTTATTATCCCACGTAAATTTTAAACAATTAATGAGAGGGAATAGAATAAAAAATAAAAAAATCTATCTGTCCCTGCCGGTTTAGCTTACCGGCCCGGAAAGCAAAAGATCCAGGTTCGATTCCTGGTTGGGACAGAAAAATTTTTTTATTCTACTCCCTCACATTAATTGTTTCTGAGAAATAATGTTTCGTATTTGCTTAAATATTTTTTATTCTTTAAATATAAGAAAATATTTGTTTTGATTCTAGATTGATTTTCTGAGAAGAAACTGAAAAATATATAAGTAAATATCTTCCTACATACCCGGTATTTTAAATCAATAATTTTAGCGAATTTCGAAGAATTGTCAATTAAAGTTCTTCTCACGAAAGATGATTTGAAATATTTAAAATTTTTTCTCCTATCCTACAAACTTCACACCGAAATGATACTCCTTAAAAAGTATATAAATAAATATATATATATATATATATATATATATATATNTATATATATATGAAACGTAAGTATATGAATTGCAGTAGATTTGTAAAATTTCTAATCATTATCATAGTATAAATAAAATGATATGAAACTATGTTAGTTTAATATCTGATATTTTCTTCTTTGTTTGTACTCGAAATTCTGTCTTTTACTCAAACTCCTCTTTTTCTTCTGAGATTAACAATTTTGCGTTAATATATAAATAGACAACTATGTCAAACTCATACACATACATTTTGTATTTTTGAACTTTTATGACGTGTAAACTACACCTGTCATTTTAAGATATTTTCATTTAATAATGAACATTTATTTTAAAATTATTGAAATAACTTTTCTTTTTTTCTAAATTATCCTAAACAGAATTCAATTTTACTTCCATTGTTTTTTATTAAAGCTTACTTAGTCATTATATTATTAAGGAACATGTATTGCAATGTAACAGCTGTCCATACATAATTTTTACTGGAATGAAAGGTTATCTAAATCTAAATGGTTATCTTAACCAAAATTAGTTTATTATAACATTTTTCTTTTACAATATTAAATGGTACTAAAGCAAAAATTAGTTCTTTTAGTTTTGACAATAATAATAAAAGAAAAAACAAAATAAACAATTAATGAGAGGGAATAGAATAAAAAATCTTTACCAGGAACTGTTCCTGGCTGGGACAGTTAGATTTTTATTCTATTCCCTTTCATTAATTGTTTAAAATTTACGTGGGATAAAAAAACCACAACCAAATAAAATATTTATAAAGAAAAAACAAAATAATTCAACTACATAAGAATATAATTAATAGACATACAAGAAGAAAATAAAAAACTATATTGAAATTAATCGATCTTCAAAAAAGAGTTTCAGAAAGTTAGAAGGCAAATACTTCAGTGAAATATAACTTCATTAATTTTCATATTTAAAAAAAATCAAAACACTTAATTCAAGATTTAAAAACATTAATTGTAGGATTAAATGTAATGAAAAGTGGTCATCAATTTTCCTGGAAATTGAAATTAGAAGAAAAGTTCATATAATTTGACATACAATTAAATATCATTGATAAGGTAATTTCAAATATATGTAAATAGATAACGTGAAAAAAATATCAGAAAAAAAAATTTTATATTTAACCATTTTACTGTTTTGGTAACCTCTTAATTAGGTGACGATAAAATATGGGCTGGTGTCACATTTTGCTAAAATTAGAAATAATGGTTAAAAAATTTTAATAGAACTAATGACTAAGAACACATAAACGTTCAAAACAAATGTAAAAATTTAATTGAAGTTAATGATAGAAATAAATAAAACATATGCACATTTTTCTACACAGAAAATACTGTTAAGGGCAGTTGAAATGTGTATTTTTATACCAATTATAACTATTTAAATATTTATTTTTCTAGTCAATAAATGCAAATTTTCATAAAAATCAAAATGCAACTAATAATAGAGTGTGAAAAAAAGGAGCTAATATTCAGATTTTTCAATAAAATCATTCATGAAATTTATATATGCATATATATTTGTGCGAGAGTATTCCTGTGTAAAATTTCTTACCTGTCTTAATACAAGTGTATTAACTCTTTTGTGTTGAATATTGCAAACATAAAAAACTGTTATAGGGCAGAGGGTTAATTTTTCTTCGTTTTATTAGTTGTTGATCTGTCAGTCTGTTGGGTAGTTTTCAAAGAAAAATAAGATTTTAATAGAGATTCGAAGAACAACATGAAGTAGACTGTGGAAACATGTCGAGAAGTTGATAAAAATGTTATGAACTAATTGCTTCTTTTTTTTTTGTCAAAGAATGCAAAATAGTCATTGGCTAGAAATATTTATTCTTAAAACATTAAGTCAAAAAATAAGTATATATATATTTGGAAAAAGATTAATAAACAGAATAACAACTAACATTCAAAAAGTTTAATTGTAATTTTTTGTGTGTGTGTTTTCTTTTAAAATAATTTATTGTTCTCACTTTTTAAATACTGATTACGGGGGGAGGGGGGGACGAAATTGCATAAATTTCATTATTCCCCTAAGACAATGCAGTATTATTATGTATCTCGCACTTTCTCTATGTTGGTCGATTAATTTCATAGTACATGAGTACTAATATATTTATAAAATGAATTGCTGCATATATGTTGTTTCAAGCTCATCATTTTGGGAAAATTGCAGAATTCCACTACCCCGAGGAAAGTATGATATTGAAGCTGACTTAAGTTGGCACAAGTTCTGGTTGACCTCCTCGCTAGCTCCACTACCAACTCAGTTCTGGCAGTTCTCTCTCTCTCACTCTCCTACCCTCATACTTTCTCTTCCACCCTCCCCTATATATATTTGGCACCCTCCCACCCCTTCTTCTCCTCGGTCGAATTTCAAACGACAAGATATGGCTCCCTTCTCTTCGTCCTCCCCAAAGTTAATTAAACCTCCCCAGGCGTCGATTCTGAAGAACTTATTAAAGTTAGGCACTGAGAGCAAGAATTTTTTTTTCTTCTTCCCCCCCCTCTCCCCCCTTGCCTTCTTCTTACTTGAATATAGAGCAAGTTAAGCAATTTAAAGTTCCCTCCATTCAATGACTTTATTAATTTATTGTGTCCAAGCATAAAAGTGAACAGAAACGGCTGGTTAAACGGGGATAACCAATGAAAATAATTCCTCAGAAGAAATTCTGCCGAAACAACCCTAATATAACCTCTCATTCTCAATGTATTATTTAAAAAAAATCCTTTCTGTAAATAAATAAATATCTTCTGAAACCTATATTTGTCCAATACAATTTAATATTACCCTTAATTGTAAATATGTATGGAAAATTTCAGTACATTTAAAACTCAATTGATTATGACTATCATTCAGAAATAACCAACAAATTAATGAACTCCCAAATATAAAAACCTTTACCAAAGGTTTAAAGAGAAACTTTCACAAAGAAAATTTTATTTTTTAATTATAAATATTTTATTTGGTTGTGGTTTTTTTTATCCCACGTAAATTTTAAACAATTAATGAGAGGGAATAGAGTTAGGCTCTCGCTAGTGTAGAGGGCGAAATGTAGCCATTCATGTTGATCTCATTTATTTGAAAATATTTTCAATTTTTCTTCTATCCTACCAACTAGATAATATTGAGCAAATAAGAACAGGTGGGAGAAAGATTGTAGTGAACACACAGAAAAAATTACAATGAGTANTAAAGGAAGGATTAGGAGTCTGTATGAGAGAACAAATTATATATATAGTACTGTAACTTTTTTAATAAATGTTGGTAAGATTTTTACTATAAACTTAAAAAATAAAAACAATTAATGAGTGGGAATAGAATAAAAAATCTAACTGTCCCAGCCAGGAAACGCTGTCCTGGCTGGGACAGTTAGATTTTTTATTCTATTCCCACTCATTAATTGTTTTTATTTTTTAAGTTTATAGTAAAAATCTTACCAACATTTATTAAAAAAGTTACAGTACTATATATATAATTTGTTCTCTCATACAGACTCCTAATCCTTCCTTTATTGTGATGGATATAATTTTTTAATAAATATAAAACATCCTTTTCAGTTTTTTTTATTAGAAAATCACTCATAGAAATAATTAATAATTAGAAATATTTTAGAGGATTTTAATTCAGGACCTAGAGTATGAGTGTGGTGAGCTTTGTTTTTCATATTTTAAATAATCGTGCCCAATGAGGTTTCAGTATTCTCATGAACTCACTCCATTCTCGCTAATGGATATATAATATTTAAGCACAGAAAGAAAAATTCTGAACTCTTGGGACAGGGGTCGAACGTCGATAGTGCGAGCGAAGCCGCATGTCATGTCAAATGTTAATGTTTACATAATTTAAGTATGTAACTATTAATTCCAGAAGGAATTCTGGCAAATCCATAGTTATTTTCTCTGGGAAAACATAATTTAAAATTATTTAAAAAAAAGAGGAGCTCTCATACGTAGAATGTTTACATTTGCTGATTCATAGAGATATAATGACATGTAATTAAAATAAAAAAACACGGCTGAATGAATAATATGTGTATACAAGAAGATTTGTAGTTTGCAAATGTTTGACGAAACTGAATTTATTATTTTATACAATAGAGATTTCTTCCATAAAGCAGTCATATCAACCTCATGCTCATATTAAGAATTTTGATAGCAAGTGGGAGGAGTCTAAGATTTCTCACGTTACAAAGCCGTAGACCTAGGTATTATTAAATGATACAGATCTTATCTTTTTTAAAGCTAGAGGAGGCAATAATTGTAAAATGTAAAATCTCTTAGGGAGACTGCATAGCTTGTATAGAATAAATGAGATAGGTGCTTAAACTCTTTAATGTTGCTAAAGACGAGAGATTCTCTATAATAATAACATGATTCATGTAACGAGAGGACCGGATCCGTATGGGAAGGAGCATATTGAAGGAAGTCACCTGCTTCCTTACTTCAGAAGATGATATTAGTATTCATTTCAAAACCATAAATGCAATATACGCTTGGAAACATAATTATTCATTATTCATGTTTTCGGTAATAACATAAAAAGCAATTGATATAATAAAATTATAGTTATTTTCATTGTGAATGTTATAAAATTGAATTTTGTCCAACAACTCAATGTGGTCTAAAAATTATTCCAGCATAATTCGGCTCCTATATTTTTTGGTAAGAGGAAGGGTTGTAATTTTAATTAAAGAGAGGTAGGAAAGGACCCTTCAGACTCCACACAGAACGTTATTTCCAACGCTTTGGACACACTTGTCCATCTTCAGGAATACTAAAATGTTCAACACAATAATAATGACCTTCATATAATATCAACAACACATTTCATTTAAAAATAATTATCATAAACAAGTTATTAATATAGAAACAATATAATCATAATAATAAAGTCTTAATTATTCCTAGTTATACGGACCATCAAAGTTTGATTGGATTTTTATTTATATTTGTAATTTCAAATATACTTGCATTAACAAATGAATATAAATTATCTTTTAATATTAAAATGAACAAAAAAAAATTATAAATGAATACATTTTAATAAACGTATAATATCAAAATAGAGAACTTTATGTTTTAAATATAATAGGTATACATAAATATATATTTTATATTATATGTATTCACACACTTAATAATTAAGGACTTTATATATACACATATAAAAGAACGTGCCACGTTGTGGCACCAACATGAAGGGCATAATTTCTTTCTGAGAAATCTGCTCAATTTATTTTCCCTCATAGTTGCTAAATAATATATATTATTATTGTTGACGAGTTAAATCTATGTGTATTACTATAATTATTTTTCTTGCTCTGTGAAATACAAAAGTGAATAAGATAATGGTAAAAATTTGAAGAACATTTTAAAGGTAAATATTTTATAATTCTCATAGGGATATCTGAATATTGGAATAATAAATATTGCATATCTCAGCGGAGAAAATAAATGAAATGGATATTGGGCTTTGCATTTTTATTTTGTTTATAAATCCCGTTCATAGCCTCTGGCAAAAAAAAAAAAATCATCACTCATTTAAAATGTAGTTATTTAAGGGTATCAATCTTTATTATTGATACCTAAGGGGATGAACGGCTAAAACTGATGACATTTCCGGTGATTAGCCAACATGCGTTGACGGGTCGTTTATTTGCCAAATGTTGTGTTCTTCAGTGGAGTTCTGAACAGTTTCATGTGCCACTCTGTATTTCTTCAGTTGATAACACATTGATAAGAAGTGGAAAATGGAAAATTCTGCGTGAGCCATCCCTTGTTCCAAAATATAAATTAAAGGAACAGTATATGTTTTTTTGTAAAATAACAATTGTTATTAGTTAGTGGATTATGAAAACCACAAATTACAAAAAAAAAAAAAAAATTATTCCATGATTTTGGTCCTGAAAACAGACTTTGGTTAACTTATAGCAATCGATTATAATCGAACCACAGTGTACCAGTCTGGCTAGTATTTGGCATTTTTCTGTTGAATGCATTAATCATTCATTGATCCACTGAAACGTATAACAGGTGTAACAAAATAACAATAAATCAATAGCATTTTTAAAAAAAACCAATAAAATATGTATAAAAATATTTAATGAAATCAACCCATTTTATGGAATTATTTTTCTGTGTAAATAACTCAAGGATAATTAGTTCATGACATAAACTAATCAATATTTGTGAGTATTATTGACAACAAACGATTGAAACTAATTCCTTCCTGTTAAGGAAAATAATTACGGTGGGACTTCTTCACTCAAATGGATTTTTGTACGTGGAAGGTATTCTGCAAAAATCGTTGCCATGAAAGACCATCCCACAATTGTATTAATAATTGCTGGTTCGGCACAACTCCGTAGAATACAAGTTTAATACTACCTAAAACAATAGTGATAATAAATACTATTATTTATAGCATACAAGTTTAATACTACCTAAAACAATAGTGATAATAAATAAAAATAAAAAAAGAAGAGGAGATAGTCGGGGTTCGGTTTTGTTATTGGATAAAACAAACTGGTAAACCAACATGGTTTTATTTTTGCCAACGTTTCGGTCTGAATTCCAGACCCTCTTCATGGCTGTATAACAAACAAGAACAACACAAATGAGAAAAATAATTACGAGCAAAATAAGTAAAATTTTGTTTGTGTTATTTTATATTTGTAACACAGCTCTGAAGAAGTCCTGAAATTCAGGTGGAAACGTTGGAAAAATGAAACCATATTGGTTCACCAATTTATTTTTATTTAATAATAAACCTCTGAATGAACCCCGACTCCTGATCATTAACGTTCAACCAACATCCCATAGAAGATATAAAAATAAATAATTACACGGAATGAAAAGACATACCTTTAAGAGTATATTTTTGAAAAAGGATCCATAGTTTCTGTCTTAAAATGGATGAGTTGATTGTGTTATGATAATTACTAAATATTCTGGCCTAATATAAAAAAATTTCTCACTGGCAACTAAACTTTATAAAATAAATTCCATAGAAGATGTGGATATGCAGGTTATATTTAATCCTACAGATAAGAAGGTAATAACCCAGAGGATGATAACCACTGATCCTTATCTCATCATAACCAGTCTTCTGTGCAACATATTCTGTACTCCAGCTCAGACTATCTCGTTAAAATTGCAGTTGGTACAGCTCTGCAGAAGTAAGAGGCCTTCAGCTCTGACTGGGATAATCTGTCAGGAGCTGATATGACGTGAAATCGATGTCCTGGAGTAGGGTTAGCCTTGTGTCCTTCCTCACTCCCTCTCTCTCCGATTCATTAATTATTCACCTCTCTCTCTCTCCCCTCCCGCAGAGCTAGGTCACCAGCAGATTAGTGAGTTTAACTAGTTGTCTGAGCAGATCCACCCATCTCATCAAACCCCTCCCCGTCAAACTATCTCCTTTAATGAGTTAGTCGCGTCACTAACTGCCGCCATTAATAGAAGCTATTAATGACGTTATTGTTGCCGGTACAAATCCTGTTTCAGCTGCCAGATTATCTCTGTGACAAGGCCATCGCCAAAACGGACAAACTAATTTAGTCGCAGGAAGTCAACTTGTCCACTGAGAAGTCGAGTTTCTTTCTAAGTGCCCTTTGAACCACCCAGAAGGGTCTGAGGCTCAGATGGAACCCTAATAAAATAGAAATAAATAATAACATATTTTTTTTTTTTTTACTGCCTCGTTTATTAGTAAAAAGTGATCTATACAAAACAAAATAAAAACATATTGCAATGACGAGAATATTTATAACCGTTGTATCCTTGTTAAAACTGTATGATTCAATGACAGATATACATACAATCATATGAATATAATTTTCAACTGGTCATAATGTTAGCTTCAATAATGTAGTAACTATAATATCCATTCCTTGTCCGGTGAAAATTTTCAAATGTCGTTTTACAGTACCGATATTAATGGCTTATTTTCCGTACAAAAATATGCTAAAAAATATTTCATCATAAAAGGAAATCGAATTTTTCACCTCGTATGATCATTTATTGTCATTTAAGTTGTCAAATAACACCTACTACGATCATCAGCCCTGAAGATAGCTAGAATTTCAAACCAAAACCTTAACAATAAATTATTAATTCTTTTTCTTTTTTTTTCTGAAATCCTTGTTATCCTTGAAATTCTTGTTATTGAGAATCAACTATTGATTTTTTATTATACACCACATTGTCTTATTGTATCTTTAAATGAAGTTGTCTATATTCATTAATGGTGGAAATAAGGAAAAAAAAATAATAATTTTGATCTTAGAAGTGGATAATGGTAGTTATGAAAAAAAAAAAGATGTAATTGGCATTAAAAGTTCAGTGATACATTCTCACATTTCTTCCTAGTAAGAAATAAATATATCGCCAAACTAGAACATTTTATAGAACGTAACTATGACATAATTATTTTGCATGGGATGATTAAACAGGCCCTGATATTCCTGGAAGCCTGGAAGGAAACACATGTTTCTGGAGGAACCACATGTTCTGGTCTCTCCAGATTTTTTCCAACCCTATGATGAATGGAATCCAAACAGTCCTGGGTGTTTCCTGGAGTTTACTAGAATTTCTCTAGATTCTTACAGAGAGAAGTAAGTCTCTAGGCAACCATACCCCAACATGGTGCGTTTCATACAATCTTCCCTGCTTGATTGTGTAAAATAAGTGTGGTTTGGGAAACTTTTGCCCATTCTTCGATGGCTTCTTCAGGTACGACTGGAGAATGAGAGTGACATATGAGAGGAGGTAATATGGGGCGATTGACCTATTCTCAGGTAACATTAATTAGGGAAGCATTCCGTGCCAATGGTTGGGAATGAAGAGATTGCCTCTGAAACTGGCAGGAGATCTTGAAGGCTTTTGTTCCTGTCTGAGACCAGAGTTCGATCTAAGTCTGCCTTCCCATTGGTCGGCTCTTATCAGTCCGTTTCCGAAGGTTTCTATGTGGCTCCTATTATCACTGGTAGTGCTGGTTTCCAGTTTTGACTCAAAGTATAACCTTCTTACCTGTTAACGTTATTTTCCTTTGGCAATTGAGTCAGTTACCGTAATATTTCTGCTCTGTTCCTTCTCTCTGTGCAGAGCAATGATGTGAGTCGGAATTAAGATATCCAGCAGCGTGTGTGTTTCTTGTATCAGTATGTCTGAGGATGTGCCCCTTCTTCTCCGCTAGCACATCCAGAAACAGTAATTTGTCCTTATTTTTCAATTTCCGTGGTAAATATGTAAGTGTTCATGTTGTTCAAATAGTACCAAACAAAGCGTACCAGAGAGACGCTTCCGGCTCTTCATTATCACCGACATATCTAAGTGCTCTGTGTTGGTAATGTTAAACATATAAATCTTCTTGGATGATTGCTGACATACAGTATAACATCATTATGAAATATCCCTTGCAAAGGGAGATATTTACGAATTACAATGAGTTAGACCTTTCCCTACATTGCCTTTTAGTCCCGTCTAGATTCATCTTAATGACTAAATTTCATTAATTTAAATTTAAATTTTTTAATCCCATTTATTTATATATTTGAAGAAACATAGGAAAACTGCTTAGATTATGTAGCTGCTGCGTGTCGGACATTTTAGTTAGTAAATTACTTCAATATTTTATTGGGAATTTATAGAATTCCTATCGTGAGGGACTTTGAGAGTGATGCCTGCGCCCTAAGATAAAAGTCTTGGAGCATTGCGAGGGGTAGTATACGCCGGCAGTATACAGAGGGTGAGGGGTAGAAGCCGGGGGTTGGAAGAGGAACAGATATTCCGAACAAAGCCTAAGTCCGTTAATCCTGGCATTGTCCCCCCCTTGCCGACCTGACACCGGTGGTTAAGTCCCTCGATACCACTTTAGATTGCGCCCCCCCCCCCCCCGTTCGCACATCCTGGCCACCCTCTGCCTGCTTCCTATTGAAAATAACCTCACCCCTTCACGGATTTACTGTGATATTTCAATATTACCCAAAGATATCATACAATAATTGAAATAAGTGTACTAGATGTAACCATAAATAAAAGTATTGAATCTATGAAAAAAAAAAACATATTGATATTTGATGAAAATCATATGAATTCAATTTTTTTCTGAGACATATCTGTCTTTAATTGTACTTGTATAGTTTTTAATAATTTTTTTTAAGAGAGTTTTTTTGACCGTAGATATTATTATGAGATGATTTTAGTTGGGGTTCAGTCAAGGTAGATCCAAAAAACACAAATTTAAAAAATGTATTTTTTAATANTGGGGTTCGGTCAAGGTTTAAAAAAAAAAGACTATCTGCCAACGTTTCGGCTTACATTGTAATGCCATCTTCAGGGCTTTAGAAATACAATATCATGAGAATACAATAATAATTGGCAATAGTATAATAGAAAATTACGATAATATAATATGATATCAAAAGTATGAATGTAGAAAGCTATATAAGATAATTTAAAAATATTTTTAAAAAAAATTTGAAAAAACATGCAAACAACAACTTATTGAAAAATAATTGAATAACATTAAAACAGTAATTTGCCACACCTACCTACCTATCATGAAGACGAGAGAGGACGTCCTGTCCCTAAGTTCACATTTCCATGACTAAAGTATATATTTTTTCCTTCTACACAGTGTGAGAGGTAGAAAGGTGGGGGAAGAAGGTAAGAGGCGGAAGATACAAAGGGAAAGCGAGGGCAATAAAAAGGACAAAGGAAAAAAGGAAGGGTATTATTGGAAATAGGTAACTTTGGAACTGGGAAAAATGTTTGATAGGTTTATTGCGAAGGAGGGCTAATGGTTTTCAGAATGTTGAAAATGTTAGAATAAGTTGAGGATATTTGTTCTATGTCTTAAAGATGACTTTTTAAGTTTATCAATCAATTTAATTCGGTATTTAAGTAATTATTTTGAAGTAGTTTCTACACAAATAATTCCTGAATCAAGAGAGTTTATAATATGATATACTATAATACATCAATAAGTTTGTTAACTGTTTGAACAATATGTTCTCCGATCCTGCGTATTGTATAGATTAAAGGTATGAAAGAGAGACACTGATTTATTTTTAATATAAAATGTATTTGAGGAGTAACAAATTAAAACGGAGCATTAGGAGTGGGGGTTCATGTGTCTGTAGATTTTCATTTTATATTGATAAAAAATATATTCTATAAGGTTAAGTGATTACATTAGTTGCAAAGTTCGAATACAATTATTCATAAACAACGATACTGTGGAATTAGCTAAGTTTACGCAGCTTTTGCCTAACGTTTTATTTGTAATTGTGAGTCCAATTTCAGATATTTCTCTCCCCCTCACTCTTAATATTATTTTTTATCTAGTAAATATTTATCTTCAATTTTTTTAAATGGTATGTACCACTCCAAGTTCATAAATCGTTTAAAGTGCCCCAATCATATTTAAGATTTCAGACAAATCTCTGCTCTCAATCAATTGTTGAATTTAAATGATATTTAAACTGGTGCACTGGTTATTATTATTATTATTATTAATTATTAATAAAAATTTATTTACAACAACTTATTATTTGTATGTTACGTATAATTTTTCGCCCATATATCATTATAATGTTTTTAAGGAGATTCAAAAATACAAATAAATATTTACAACAAATAATCAATGGATTGAAAGAAAATTTAGTGACGTGTCTAGAAAAAGTCCCCCCCCCCCCCTGACAAATAATTAATATAATGATACAACAAAATTATTTAGTAAATAATATCCCTCATTCCCCCTCCCCATCTAACAGCCACATTGTCCATCTCAAAAATGTCTCCTAATTTCCAAACCTTACCTCTCAGTCGTGAACGTGGGATCCTGGTGACACCCCCCAAAGCAAGCAGTGTGGTGAATTTTTCTATATATTTGATATCACATTACATTTGGTTTCGGCAATTCTATGTAATAATAATGTAAATCATTTAATTTTTTTATTATTTTACTTATGACATTGTATTTCAACAGCTATAAAGATGGAATACAATGTTATCCAAAACATTGGCAGATAATATAAAATACACATTTTTTAAACTGTATTTTTGGATCAACCTTGACCGAATCCAAACAAAAAGAACACTTATTAATAATCTCTACAAAAAACTCTGCATTTTATATTATTTAGTAAAGTGTCAAGCATTAATTAACATGATTTATTTTTCTGATTAACTGTTTTTAGTAGACCCACTAAGTGAAATCAAGCTATTCACGTTCGTACAATGAAGAATTATTACGGACCTTCACCGACCTAATTTACAGAAGCTAATAATATAGCCCATTTTATCGTACTTGGGATGAGTTCGTTTTGGTGAAAAGAGGTTTTGATGGAGAGAGGTAAAGAGTATGACCAGATTTTAACTTCACATCTTATTATTTTGTTACAAAATTAGGTTACATAACAAGCTAGGGGTATAATTTAAATTTATAATATTTTATAATAACAGTTTAAAAAAAATATTATCGCATTATAAGTAAGTCATTTAAGAATGTAATTTCGAATGTTGGGCAGATTTATTTATTTAAAATATATAAACAAAGTTCGTTATTTAGGTTTATCATTGTAAGTCCTTGAAGGTATTTATTTATTAGTGTCATTTCTAACCTAAAAAAACAAACAATAAAAACATATGAAAGACACATCGAGATATGTCAAAGCTGTCCATTATTGTAAACATTTTTAATTAATAAATTCATTTCCCTGCCATGACACAGAGCTTTCATACATTCTTTGATGGTTTCTTCAGATCTGAATAGAGAATAGCGAAATTGATTTTCCTTTCAGCCCTGAAGAAGACATTATAGGATGTGCGAAAGCTCAGAAAGAGAAAACTTTCGACACAGTCAAGCCCGCAAGAAGAATTCACGAATATTTCAGGAGCCATGGAAGCCCGAGAGGAGTTTTTAAATTTATTTATTTATTTCTTCCATAAACCCCTTTTGTAGAGCATAAATTCTAATCAATATCTCATTTGCATTGTTGATCCTGTACAAAAAAAAAGTCTAAAGAGTTGAATTTGTCAGCTTTTAGCAATAACAGTAATTTGTGAATATGTCAGGAAGAATATATGTTGGTTTACCCCTAATAATCGATTATTGGAATGTATGGTTCTCACTAATCAATTACATACATATATTTCATCAAACTGTTTTCTCTAGACTGTCGGTCATCTACCTAATAATTTTCGTCAAGCAAAATTCACTAATTTTTGGCTCGAGTTAGTTACATCAAAAATATATGTTTGTCGCTTCCATTACCAATTTTTTTTTCCTTTTAAAAACTTTAACTGGCATATTAAGTGATGAATTTTAATATGAACCTTGGGTTATATCACGAAACTCGAAACTCTTCACTGATACATATTTCAATAATTTCCAGCTAATAAAACGATTTGCACAAAGAAACTAAAAACTGTGTTAGTTGATGTTTCTTCAATATCAAATAATATCAAAATAATTCTGAGCATCATCCTCTCAGTTATGAACTCGTGATTCGGGTGGCAAGACGTCCCCTCTCGCCTTCGTGATAGCCCTGATGATGGCTGACAATGTAAACCGAAACGTCGGCAGATAATTGAAAAATACTCTTTTTTAATATTTTGATTTTTGGATCTACCTTGACCGAACCCTAACAAATAATAATCTCTACGATCAAAAACACTCCCTTTAAAAATGTGTTGTTGTTTTTTTTCCTTTGTTTTAAAAATCGCGGCCTCTAGGTTACTTTTAGGCGATACATATATAATCTTACTCAATCTGTTCAATATAAAAAGCAAATTGTTTTGAATAATTTATTTTTTCTAAAAGTAAATATATAATTGAGATTCATTAATATATTGTATCGGTTGAGGGAGGTATTTGTAGGAAGGCATGCCCTTCTGGTGTACAAAAGGACGCAGTTGATCGCTATGAATATAGAGCGAAATTTAAAGAACCCTTGAATACATTAGTTAAGCCCTTCGAGAGGCAGCCAGCCCTTGGTTCAGTATTCCTTTTGAAGAAGAAGTACCTGCTTAGCGTACGTTGTCTTACGACTGCGGAGTAATTACCCGTACTCCTACAATACGGCGGCTTATCCTTACTTGTACATCCCGATCTACCCATTCTCATCTTGGCCCTATCTCGTCTCATTTCAGTCTCTTTCTAGATAAGCAATAGCTTCTTTGGTAATACATCATTTAGCCCATCCAAGGACTTCTAGAGACGTCTTAGTATTAAATATATGAACTTCTAGGTACTTTGAATGCTGTGCATATAACTATAAACAATAATTGTCTATTTATTTGATTACTGTATAGTCTAATGGTTGTTTTACAGTCAGTTATATCTATATAATTATTTAGGAATTTATTGAAATGAAAATTAATTGAATTTTAATTTGTGGCTTTCTCCCGAATTCATTTTTTAAATTTAGTTTGGAAGCTTTTACTTAACACTATATTAGATTCAGTCACAAGTGGCTCTTGAAAAGAGGAGTATACCGCACAAGATATTATAGATGATATTGTGAATGTATGACGGTTTTATATGTCGCGTATACCATCGTGGAAATCTTTCAGAGTTTTTCCAGAGGAGTAGAAGATAAAACAAGGTTACCTCTATAGTCTTTAGTGTTTATTGTATGAAATAGTGAATTACTCAACCTTTGGTAAATATTAGATATTCTTACATATATAGAACTTATTAAATGTAAAATTTAATTTTCTATCTATAATAACGATTTATAAGTAGAACCAGTGAAGAACTATACCAAAGTACAATATAAATTAATATAAAGAAAAAAATATACAACAAATTGAGAAAGAAATTAAAATTATAGGAGTGAAAAACTAGTAATGAATTTCTCCCTTGAACCCATGTAATGCCATGAAATAATATTTCTCTCTGATATAACTTTAGTGTTTTTATAATATTTATGATGATGCTTCTCACTTTAATAATTCTTGTACAAAATATAATGATAATTTTACTTTATTTCATTTGGTTTTTTTTTATATTGATGAAAAGGATTTATAGGGAAAGTCATAATTACCACTATTAAAATTGTATTCAAATATTCATGTATATAATTACTATATGTGTGTATTACTATATGTTTCTGAATATACATTTCGGTGTGTGGACAGGTTCCTAAATGTCTAACTGCACTAACATAGCTCTTATTAAGAGTTAGCTTTGTGCTCTAATATAGTTGCGATTTTGTTCACAGGAAATATGACAATTAGTGCTGTGGAGTAGGCGATTTGTCAAAGGATGTGTTTGATCATGTATTCGGAGTTATTAGCAAGAAATGTACGCTCCGTGGAAACTATCCTATTTTCCCTGTCTGGAATGAATTATCATGGCGATACCAATTCCCTTGTGTACAAAAGCCACTGATAGCTAACTGTAGCATAGTACACTGTACTTTTCTGATGTGTGCCTGTCCACTTTTCAACAAACATTCAACAAAAAGACAGTATTGACAGAGACACAGGTTACCCAGATAACATGGTAAAATGTGTACTGATTTATGATATTTTATAAGCAGAATGTAAAATCTTTGTATAAATTTCTTTTTAAATGTAAATTTTATAATAGCCAAATGTGCACCTGGGCAGTTGCCTTCAAAGTCTTTTGGTTAATATTTAAAACAAGGCGTAATAAAACAATAACAAAACTGCCATGCAAAAAGTGCATAAACTAAGCAATTTACTTTCATAAAAACCCCCTCTCAAAAAGTTATGATTTCCTAAAGACACAAATAAACATACATGATTAACATTCAACAAATTTTTAGTTTAAGTACATTGGTGACTGTAGACCAAGCTGGATAAGTGCACTTAAATTACAAATAATATCGCGTTAAATATCCTTGGATCGCCAATGTTTTTAACTAATTTTTTTTATTGTGCTGTTGAAAATTTAAATAAATTTATAATTTGGTAATCTACAAATACATGAGTAACCTACTCAAAAAGTATATATTTCGGACATGCAGGTGGTGTCTAAACTTTGCAAATTCCCCATTTTTAATGGCGGTGGATGTAAATGAGGTTACACAACTAAACTGGCCTTAAAAGCCCAAGGGAACAATGAAGTTAAAGCTATTGTCCCAGAGGATAGCATTAGGTCAAATTGAAGGGGATTGTTGGAGGGGGGAGGGGGTTATTAACATAAACTTATTCATTTTCAAAAATGATCCTTAGCTTATGCATCTTTTGGTAAAATTTTGCAGACAAAACTCATAAAACAATTTAAATAAAAAATGTATTCTATTTAATAAATTTTTACATGACACTAATTATAGGAGTTATACTCAGAGTCTTTCTGTAAACTACTCCCGTTCGATTTTGACCAAATACATGTACAACGAAAATTATGAAAAAAAAAAAAAAAAAAAAGCCCTAATGCTAAATTTAGTTTTATATTTTAGAAGTGAGGATGCCCAAACAAATAAAATTTCAAAATATATTTCTAAATATGCCTAATATGAATATTATTGTACTTTTACCATTAAACCTTTCATGATATTTATTTTCTAGCCCTAATAATAAAAATAATGAAATATTATGATTTAAAATATTGGTCCCCTTCTAAATTTCTCCCACCCTTTAGCGATTTCAGTCTTTTGTGATCCCCATTAAAAGTAAAAGTAGTAGTTAGAAAGGAGTTTGGGGAAGAAAAAAAAAGAGAAGAAAAAATGAACAAGAATTTAGACCTGAATTTCGGCTTGCAATGCAAGTCATCTTGAGGGCTGAATAATCACACGAATGCATATGTCATTGCCTACCATCTTCCCACTACCGCTAAAAACAGCCATACAGATTGCAATCATAAACCACTTTATGTAAATAACTCGTTATTTAAAGATACGAAATATTTTCTTGGGAATTCATTTGCTCTTTCCAATCACACCATCTTTTCTAATCTTTTTCAAATTTTCATTCAAGTTTTCCAACTCTATTGTGCAAAAGATTTTGCTCTGAGATCATAGGAATTAGTTCAGACCCCGGTACTTTCAGTGGCAGGCAAGATAAAGTTAGAATAATACTATTTTCTTTTTTATATGTAACCAGATTGTGTATAATTCCTTTCATCTATACTGCCAACTCCTCCTTACTTATACTTGGCAAGGTTTACTTACCAAGTCACTTTCCTGAACTAAAATCCTTTACAGGAGAGATTGTTAGGTGATTCACTATTGGAATATGAAGAAGAAATAACTAATTTGAAAACCAAAAATGTCTTTGTTAAAGGTAAAGTTTAAATCAAAATTTCAAGAGTTCTCTAGAGTGTTCTGGCAAAAGAAACATAAAAACAAAATAAAAAAATCAAGTCTATATTTTATAATNGTCTAACTGCACTAACATAGCTCTTATTAAGAGTTAGCTTTGTGCTCTAATATAGTTGCGATTTTGTTCACAGGAAATATGACAATTAGTGCTGTGGAGTAGGCGATTTGTCAAAGGATGTGTTTGATCATGTATTCGGAGTTATTAGCAAGAAATGTACGCTCCGTGGAAACTATCCAATTTTCCCTGTGTGGAATGAATTATCATGGCGATACCAATTCCCTTGTGTGCAAAAGCCACTGATAGCTAACTATAGCATAGTACACTGTACTTTTCTGATGTGTGCCTGTCCACTTTCCAACAAACATTCAACAATAAGACAGTATTGACAGAGACACAGGTTACCCAGATAACATGGTAAAATGTGTACTGAATTTATGATATTTTATAAGCAGAATGTAAAATCTTTGTATAAATTTATTTTTAAATGTAAATTTTATGATAGCCAAATGTGCACCTGGGCAGTTGCCTTCAAAGTCTTTTGGTTAATATTTAAAACAAGGTGCAATAAAACAATAAAAAACTGTCACTCAAAAACTTTGGTAACTCTGGACCAGACTAGATAAGTGCACTTAAATTACAAATAATATTGCGTTAAATATCCTAGAAACGCCAATGCTTTTAACTAAAACTCTTTTTTTTTTAAATCTTCTGTTGAAAATTAAAATAAATTTATAATTTGGTAATCTACAAATACATGAGTAACCTACTCGAAAAGTATATATTTCTGACATGCAGGTGGTGTCTAAACTTTGCAAATTCCCCATTTTTAATTGCGGTGGATGTAAATGAGGTTACACAACTAAACTGGCTCTAAAAGCCCAAGAGAACAATGAAGTTAAAGTTATTGTCCCAGAGGATAGCATTAGGTCAAATTGAAGGGGATTGTTGGAGAGGGGAGGGGGTGATTAACATCAACTTATTCAATTTCAAAAATAATCCTTAGCTTTTACCTCTTTTGGTAAAAATTTTGCTGAGGAAACTGATAGAACAATTTAAATAAAATAATCTATTAATCTAATAATAAGAGTTATATTCAGAGTTTTTCTGTAAAATACCTTCTCCCGTTCGATTCTGAACAAAAACATGTACATCAAGAATTATGAAAAAAAAAAAAAAAAAAAAAAAAAAAAAAAAAAAAAAAAAAAAAAA
>KZ809053.1:36346-71597 GCA_000696205.2 Oncopeltus fasciatus | reverse complement strand
GAGGGATTAATTTTTTTTCAGTCCTACATTTTGATTTATATTTTAAAAGTGAGGATGCCCAAACAAATAAAATTTAAAAATATATTTCTAAATATACCTAATATGAATATTATTGTACTTTTACCATTAAACCTTTCATGATATTTATTTTCTAGCCCTAATAATAAAAATAATGATATATTATGATTTAAAATATTGGTCCCCTTCTAAATTTCTCCTACCCTTTAGTGATTTCAGTCTTTTATGATTATAATCGAGTAAAAACGCTAAATTAATTTTTTTTTTATACCGTTATGCTATAAGGTTTATCACACTCACAAAAACACCCATATAAAATGTGTCAATGGACAACATTTTTTTGTATTTTTAAAATCAGCTGTTGAACATTTTTTCCATTTTATCTGTGTATAGAGGTGAAAGCTGAACGCAATTTTTTGTACACTCCACATATTAAATTTTTCAGCGGTTTAAAATGAAATAAGAACTATGAACAAATATTGTTGGGATAAGGATCGGTATAATTTTAATGTTCCCTACAATTTCAATTAAAATTTCATACGCAAATACTGAAAGATTATAAATAAAATTTAAATTTAACAAATCCGATTTGTAAGTTAAGAATGAGGGTCGTTATCCCAGTTATTTTTCTGGGCATGTTTGATTCCCGTTGACAATTTGCATCACGTCGTCATTATCAGTTGCTCTTCTGTCATGGTTCCATCATTATTCCCATTTCAACTTATAACGATTATTGCCAGTGTACTAACCTCTTTGACTTCTGTCAAATGAAGCCTGCCAATCTGACATAGAGAACATCACATCAATCATTTGGTGTCGGTGTTTGTAGCATTGTAATTATCATTACCTATTATTAAAACATTCACTTCATCAATTGACTATAATATGTAAGCAATATATTCTCTTCTTAGTTCACTCTTATAATTAGCTAATTTACAAAATGAGAGTTTGTTGACCGTAGATATTATTCTAAGATGATTATAGTTGGGGTTCGGTCGAGGTAGATCCAAAAAAACACAAATTAAAAATGTATTTTTTTTAATGAAGGATTATCTGCCAACGTTTCGGCTTACATTGTAAGCCATCTTCAGGGCTATCATGAAGATGAGAGAGGACGTCCTGTCCCTAAGTTCACATTTCCATGACTGGTCATGAACTTAGGGACAGGACGTCCTCTCTCATCTTCATGATAGCCCTGAAGATGGCTTACAATGTAAGCCGAAACGTTGGCAGATAATCCTTCATTAAAAAAAATACATTTTTAATTTGTGTTTTTTTGGATCTACCTTGACCGAACCCCAACTAAAATCATCTTAGATTAGCTAATTTACTTTTCAAAAAAAAAAGTGTTTTTTGCTTTAGGCAGCAACACAATTAAATAAATATAAAATATTTATTTGACAATTTCTCTTAAAAAATTAAACTGAAATTAAATTTTTAAAATCATAAATTTATGAACAAATATAAAAAATTTAATGTTGTAATTAGTTATTATTGCTTATCATATTCAGAATAATGAAAATTTTACATTTTAAAAATATAATGTTCATATCTAATGTATTTTCAATAATCCTTGGTCAAGACTATCACTTATTACTTACTTATTTCAAAATAATAAGATTTTAGAAATATTGAATAATTACTTTACATTCAACTGAATTTATCAAAGGAAATTCTATATTAAAACAGTATGATTTTTTTTTTATGAAGAATTTATAAGTAATTTAGAGCCTACAATTTAGTTAAAAATTAATACACAATTATAAACCTCGGGTTCATATCGTATACCATCGAGTCAAAATCTGTAAGATTTGATGCATTTCTGACTCTCCACTGACATATTTTTGTCTCGGCTAATAAAGACATGTTTAAAAATTGAGTAGGACATTTTAAAACAAGTCACTTTAAATTTCATTAAACTCTGCACACCTATAGCTGTAAATATTAAACAATTAAACACCACGCATTATAATTATTATTGCATTATAATCATTGCATAATTAGAGATTTAAATAGTCACTAAAAACTTAAAGTCTCAAATAAAAAGAAAATTATTAAAAAAAAGTGCAATCCGATTTGTATTGAACTTGCAGATGTTTTCATGAGATAACCCAACCCTATCTAGAATTTCCAATTTAAAATTTATATTTTGTGTGTTAGATAATTATGAAGCACAGTAATTAAGGTTTTAATTATTTATCTTTAAGATTTAATAATTTACAATAATAAATAAACGCCTATTATCATGATAATATTGTCATTTGGAATCGTTATCTTTCTCTGAATCCATTTATTGTTATCTCTCTTTACTATTTATAAATTTTATGAAGTCAATCAATGGTTTGTGGCAATAAATTCATAATTGAAAATTTGTATCTCATTTTAAAGATTTGTGGACCCTAGACATATTATTATAGTTTATCTTTATGTATTATATATAATGTTCATGGCCAAATTTCTATTTTTTTTTTTTGTTGAACTTTTGTAAAATTACTTCATAAGCATAATCAAAAAACTTACAACCTCTTATTTTCTGTAAAAGTCAAAATAAATCTGCTAAAAAATTAATTTTATATTTATAAACGAAGGAAGATAATAATGTCAGAGGGGTTTAATTTATTATTGTACGGTTGATAAATTGGCAAATATATAATTTCATATTAATAGAAATTCTTGAACTACCTAAATTGAATTATTATTAAATTTTGCTTATGACATAATGAAGAATTTTAGCGAGTGCTTTTTACTTAGATAAAAGATACTTGAACTATGAAAATTATAAGGGTTATCTAGAAAGAAGGTTTTTCAAGATCATCATGAACGTAAGGCAACGATGGAGTCTCTTTTACTTTTAAATTGTTTTAATAATTATATTTTTACTATTTTTATCGTTTTAATTTAAGTTTATCACATAGTTTATAGATGTATATTTTTTTATATGCTAAATATAAGATGTATTTATGCACTGAATAAAATTGTTTTTGTACTTTGGTGAAAGTTGAATGGGCTCTTAAGGTGAAATCAATGATTGTTAAAAGCGATCAGTAATTAAAACATAAGAAAAGAGCGAACAATTGAAAGCTGTTTGATAACTTTTTTTTTTCTTCCTAAGTTAAATTAACAAATCCCAAACCTTGGATTATAGAGTGTGGGAAACGAAAAAAAAAAGTTTTTGTAATCACACATTTAAAAAACTTAAATGAAAATCATGAAAAACTTAAAATCATAACGCGAAAAGAAATGTTTTTTGGAATCATCTGGATCTGTCTTTGTATTCCAAAGGTGGAGTAGAAATACAAATTCTCACAATTTAATAAATCGTTAGGTGAATAACAAAAAATGGTGCATGAAAAGTCTATTGAAGCAAAGTTGATGAAAACTTTGAGAAACAAAAGAAACATTTAAAGAGTATCCTCATCAAGGACACTAATGCATTTTGATTTTATGTAATCTCAAACAAAAATGATGTATAACATAACATTAATTTTCTTTTGAAATGCCAGTTTCTGAAACTTTTACAATTTCTATTTTATAGAAAAAAGCTATTAATTGTAAATCAAAACCAATTTTGATAGATAAATCCGCTATGAATAAATTAGGCAAATTACTTAATACCTTAATTGATATTTTTATTTCAACTCTCCGTGTAAAGTAATCCCCAAACTCTTAGAATATGTACTTTATCAATAATCATATCTCTTTTGAATACCAATTCTCTAAGCTAAATTATACTGAAAAGAAAACAGTTCTTACTCTATCTTGACATTTCAGGCTAATTAACTTTCTTATTTCACTTAATGCAACAATAAATGCAATAGAGAAAATTTCATGTAAAATAACAACTATATGCTACAAAAAATTGACGAGATGCCCCATTACTAATTGTTCATTTTCGCTGTGTAAGTCCTAAAATATTGCTTTCATTTATAAATAAACCTGTATTATGTTTCATTGTTCTGAACAAAATATTACACCCGGTGGGGTACATCAAGAAAATGTTCTTAATTGGTACTTGGCATTTCAGGTAATCTCCCAACTCACTTTTGTCGGATTTAGCTTCATAATAAACTCCCCATTTTGTTTTGCATTTAAAAGCAAAAAAGCCAAATTTCGTTAGAAATACTGAAAGCCTTAAGTAACTGATAATCTCATATATATATTTGGTACTATCACTAAGTATCAGCATGTAGAAGCAGGGACAAGTCACAAAAATATTAATCATAATTTTTTTTTTTAAATCAGTCATTAAGAATAACTCAATAACCTTATTCCCTCGGTGCTCTACAAAACATGACTGAAGCTCTCCTGCGAGAATATCGTATAATCAAACATAGCGTTTGCAGTAGAAGTAGAAGGTGCTATTTTGGCTTCGAAGCTTAAAAAAAATAAATAAATTTACAAAAAAAAAAAATCCTTCAACATGGAGTTCAAAATTAGCAATATGTGTCAGTATTTAGATAATTAAAATTACCCAATGCATTTTAATAATGCTTTTTCTTTATCTTCCATTGAACCACTTAGACTCGTGGATGGAGAAGCTATCTAAGGTAGTAAACCTGTTCTAAACATCCATGGCACTAGGTAAACTTTATTACACACACTTTGTGACACGCGGCGGAACTGTAATCCGCGGCGACAGATTTACGGGTCCTGAAATAGTTCCAAAAATATTTGAGCGACAATGGAGTATCCAGCGAGTAATTGTAAATTTATTACAATATAGTTAATTAAATGTATCACATTACTGCCTGGAAAATTCATTATATTACTCATTTTTAATTTAATTTATTAAGAAAAAATTATTAATTTTTAATTAATTCAAAATTTTAGTTAGAAAATGAGAAAATTCTTGAAAACTAGGGAATAACTTAAATTAGTTTATCCAGAATTTTTCTTCAAAGGACATCAGAAAAAGATGGAATATTTGTAACTTTGAGCTGGAAATGATGAATAAACGCTTCACAACTTATTACATAGACAAATTATATAGACGTAACGTAAGAGTAGTTACTATCGACCATGAGTTAGAGTAAGGTGGGGCTCATATCGGCCGAGTGAGGAGCACTTAATGCAATCTAGTGGCGAATCTCGAAACTTGAGCTTCATGTCTCTACCGATAGAGCGCACTTGCATACTCTTTCTTCTTTATATCCTTTCACATAAAATTTCTATCAAAAGACATTACTAGAACACAATTTATATCTGTTGAAATTTTATTACACCTCTTATTATTTACGAATATTACACTACGATTACAACAAACGTTTATTATTTCACAATAAAATACCGTTATAATATTATTTTAGGCAAAATATGTGAGTTGATAATTTCTTGTGTGTTGTGTTTGTGTTTATAAATTATTGCAATATCGAAATTATTTTCAAATATAAATTACAATAATAGTATTATCTTCTTAACAGTAAAAATCTTATTAATAATGATAATAATTGATAAGAAGCAATAATTAATGTATTTTCAAATTAAAAATATTTAAAGGTACACAATTCTTAAGATCAATAATTCTTTAATGTACATACAATTTGTGACTTCAACAGACATACAAAATTTGAAAACAATTATTTAATTTTATTATTGGCTGAATTATTAGTTTTCTTGACACATAATAATAGATAACTATGAGGTAGTATATGTTGCATGAAATTCCATCACATAAATTTAAATATTGCAGTTATTTTCATTATATATACATTTATAACTGAGCGTTCACTCATAGTAGCCTCATTCAATATTTATCTATGTTTACTGGTTATATTGAATGGTGTAATTTTTTTTTTTCAATTATTGCTTCGAATTAATTATTATTTTTTCTTCTACTGAAGAGCATTTATTTAAAGTACCAGAAGAACATTTATTAAATTTGCATCAGAATCTGCTAATAAAAATAACAGTTGTATTTTTATTTTAAAATAAATTTATTATTCTTAATTTTTAAGTCACTACATTTTATAATTACCTAACTAATTGTTTGGTTGATTTTTCATTTATTGCACCTATATTTTATTTGTTCCAATTTATTATATAGAAATTTGAAATGACACAGTAAAATATGATAAGACTTTGAACTGCTGGTGGAAATTTTTTCTGAAGAGAAAAACGTTTCGTGTGTTGAAGAGTTTCAAATTGTAGAAAATATTTTGGAAATTGCTTTAGAGTAGAAAAACAAGGCTTGGGAAGGCAGAAGCAGTATTTTTAATAGGCAAAATTGTCTGACTAATTATGAAGTTTGAATCAGTTCTATATTTTATCATAGCACTATAATTATATTTGTTATAATTACATGTGTTATAATACAGGAGTATGATGGCGGGTTACTGGCAGGGGATGAGATGCAAGCTTTACCTACCCCAATGAGCAGCTGACGTTCTCGCAGACACAAGAGAAGATCAGTGTCTCATGGCGTCTCCCGCCTGTCGGATTCCCTTCGCGAACCTTAGTATTAGTTCTCATGTCCTAGGCGTCCTCTGCGCACCGGTACCTAAGCAGGCGGCCCAAGGCTGTACGCCACCTGCTTTCTGTGTGTACAGTACGTTCTGCCTTCCCTTCCGGAGAGTGTGCCTGCTTCTCATACGTCAGTGAGGTCAGGTCTAGTAGTTTAGTTTATATATATATATATATTCCTCATCAAGGACACTAATGCATTTTGATTTTATGTAATCTCAAACAAAAATGATGTATAACATAACATTAATTTTCTTTTGAAATGCCAGTTTCTGAAACTTTTACAATTTCTATTTTATAGAAAAAAGCTATTAATTGTAAATCAAAACCAATTTTGATAGATAAATCCGCTATGAATAAATTAGGCAAATTACTTAATACCTTAATTGATATTTTTATTTCAACTCTCCGTGTAAAGTAATCCCCAANAGTGGTCGAAATAATCCTGATTCCTGTATTATAGTAAATAATTTATAGTAAATATATTAATGGGTATTTATAGGGCGTAATAACCTAGAAGTTGATTGCCCTCCATTATGATCTACTACTACAACTACTATATTATCAAATGAATTAAAATAATAGTTTATCAAGATAGGGGATATTACATATTACCGAAATAATATATAGAATAAGTTTTACAGTGGTATACATAAGAAGAAAACCATATGGAGGAATTCTGCATTATATTTTTCCTTTAAGTTAATTTTTTTCCTTTTCTTTATACGAAATAATACATTAAGTTTTTACAACTCATTCCAGACATTTTTTATTTACTCCTTCAACCATCCAATTACTTTTCGACAGAAATATACTCTCTTTGTGTACACATATTTATTGAATGAAATAATTCTAAACTTTAATCTTCATTTGATCATGTGGTTGAAATACACTTTTCTCCTGAATGTATTGAATTCAATTTATGAATTGCTTATTTATATTCATTTCACCCTTTTATGAATGTTGATGTTCATCGTCTGATGCATTCGAAGGAGTGAGTTTATTTCCGTGAAGTGAATTTATTTCCTGTAACAGAAGATATAGTCTAAATAATGCTCTTACAGAAATAAAGTTACTGTAATACATTTAAATACATAAATTCTATTTTCGTGCTTAACTGGCTTTCATTCTTAACTCAGCTCAGAAGCTATTACAGGATGAGAATGCTCGGCAAAAATAAACTTTACTGCACGGTCGAGCCTAGAAGAAGTATTTATGAATGTTCCTGGAGACTATGTAAGCCTACGTGAACATTTAAATACATTTCAAGTACAGTATATATAAACAGATTTCGACGAAGTTGATCGAGCCATTCACGTGCCACGAGTGGTTTTCTGAAAACGATCGTTATTCTTCTGCGATCAGTCTCAAGTGAATTCCAAAACCTGGTTTGTTCCAAAATTTAGTTGTATCCGTGTGCTGACAAGGGAATTAGCTTTTTCCAAAATACATAAAATTCGGAATTAATGTTTCCCTTTGCAGGGTACTGAATGAGGCGTTAACGATTGAAATCAAACAATGCAAGAGCACACTATAACTTGACTTTTCCTCTGAACAATTTGCACGGAAAATATTACACTAATAGCGTACGGTCGGTGGAGAGAGGTTGTTTAGAGACCCATAAACGTAGGTCGACAGCAGTTGACGCCTACATTACTGGTCGTCAAGTGGAAAATATGACGTCACAAAACACTTGTTTAGTTTTAGCAGATTTCTGGTTAGAAAATAAGCTACTCATGCAAGTTAGTTCTTTGACGTGACTTAACAAAATGCCTTAAAATATTCACTGTTTCATTAAATTATTTATATATATANATATATATATGTGTGTGTGTGTGTGTGTGTGTGTAATCTTTAATATTTAAAAAAATAATATTAAATCAAATTCGGTTTTTTAAAATCACTTTTACATACCTTTAAATAAGTTAATTCTAAAAATCATAAATCGGTCCAGGGTATTGTGAAAGTTGAGACGAAATAAACTCATTATCAAATCATTTAACAAATCTCTGTTGCTTTAAGAGTTACGGAAATGTATTCAGTACAAATAAATAAAAAATGTAACTTTCAAATTAGCATAATATATTATAATCTAACTTTATGTACGAGCCCTTTTACTTTTTAATAACAAAAAATTTGCTTTGGAATTAAGACTTTTCTCATGACTCTTGGAGTAAGTTTATTTTTTCTTAATTTTGATGAAGGTTCAGTGTTCTAAGATAAAATATGTCATTTACTCTTATTTATATCTATTTCTTGTAAAATTTAAGAATTATCTATGGGGATTTACATTTTAAAAGGAATTATTAATTTATTTTTTACTAAAAAAATATATATATAAAAACCAATTGTTATGACAGTACTCATTTTCAATGCCATATGATGGCACACTTTATCCTATTCCAAATTTTAAATATATATTTTAAAACGGGGAAAATAATAAAACTATACGTTTTTAGTGTCATACTATATCTAAAATATAACAGATGAAAAATGTGAACCATGTTCTGGATATTATCTGGTCATTACAGTTTAATGTACGCCCATTTTTGCTGTAAAGGGGTTGTATGTAGTTACAGAGGGCTTAAGAAAACAAGAACCCCACCCCTACCCCTTGTTAAGAACATAAGTGTACAAGCGAGCGAGGTTTTTGCAAATGTGTAGGAGTATTTTTTTTTTTTTTTTTTTTTTTTTTTTTTTTTTTTTTTTTTTTTTTNGGGAGTAATAATTAAATAATGAAATTTTACTCTTATTTAGTATTATGATTGTTTCGGTATCATGAGTAAAACGATGATATTAAGTTTATAAATTTCCCATAAATCCTTTCTTCCCCAGATAAATGAAAACAAAAGATGAATTAATTTAATGTATTGAAATAGGAAACATTAATACTGTATTTGATTCCCATGGTTTAAAAATAACTCTTAACATTCGAAGAAACATTTTGCATATTTTTTAAATTTTCATTATAATGTTTGATTGCAAATTTTTACTCCAATTATGTTTTTTTTAAATATTTTTCGTAATTTTTATATTGACGGACATTTTTACATTTTAATTTTGTTTCATAAATGTATATTCTCAACATATGCTCCTATACTTTTCAATGAGCCATGTTATTAGCTTTTCTGAGGCAGGAGGGATGTGAAATTTTTCAAAAGTGAAACAGAAATAACAGTCATGAATAGTTTGATTATCATATTAGAACTTTCCTAAAAAAAAAAAAAAAAAAAATTCTTTATTCTTTTCCCTTGCATTTCATGTATGAAATTAACGTGGGATTAAACACCACAACTAAAATCAGTATTTTAAATTCTTTTCTATTTATTTGGTTACATATGAACCCCCACTCCAGATTAATCAAACTATATAATATTGTTATACCTTTAAAATGTTTTATTCAAATATAGACTGTCTTATTAACCTTTATGCTGCGTTTCTGCTATAAACATCCGTTTTAGAATAACTATTCGATATTGTATGTAAACTTTTAATACTTTTAAGTACATATTATAAATTCATGACATATTTTAACTCCCAGTAGCAATATTGAATATGCATATATATGACTACTAATAAAAAATTTGAGAGTGGTGTCATTGGTCACATTCTCTCCACATTGAATGTCATTTTTACTTTCGATTGTAATCAAATTACAAAATGTTTTTATTTAACAGAATGTAATAAATAAATAAAAGTTTAAAAAAATAATAATAAATAAAATTTACTCGTTCACAGGTATTCGATTTATAAAAATGATAAAACCGCGTAATCCTATATCTAAAAGATAATTGCTGCCAAAATTTTATTTTATTTTTCTTTTGTCAACTGTCAGATTAAAAACTCTAAAATTATAGAACTCTATAAACAAACACTTGTTTGATGAAACGCCATAAATACGGATAAGAGACATTTGATGAAGATTAGTGGAGGACTAATGTAAACTGTATAAAAGTTTGATAAGTGTTATCACATGAATATGGGTGCAGAGAGCGGTCTTATACATCTGATAATTTAAAATACCCAATGTTCAATAGTATAAAAAAAAAAAAAAAATGTTAACTGCTTTTGTAAAGAAGGGAGGGAGGGGTAATATTTGCCTACTTGATCAGTATATTTTTGTGCCAAAGTGTTAGTAAATTGAAAATATCATCTCTACTTAATGGAAGAGTGAACCATGCACTGTTCACTGTTAACTGAATAATTCGGTGATTTTAACAGTCAGTCAGAGGTTTTCAGATGGTTTTAATGTGATGTTGCTGTTTTGTGAAGAGAGTATTAATTTGGGGGTGAGATTATCTGGGAATCAGCTTACTCTGTGCTTGAGGTTCACTTGTTCGCGTTGAGGGCTTTGTTTACGCTCGGCACTGCCTGCTTTCAACTCCATGGTTCACCACTCTGTTTACAACATACTCCTCCATCAGTAGATAAATAAATAAAAAATTCCAGTAAGCTAGCGGATATGGTCACTCAACAAGTCTAATCGTTTGAAAAGGCTAGCGCGCCTAGCGGCCGGTTCTAGAAGTTGTATATTGAGTTCAGGTCGTTCTCCCACAGAGCGCAGCACCTGTCAGATAACCTCCTACCAGTTCCCTTGAAGACAGAACAGTTCTTACAATAGTGTGACTCCTACTGATTCATAGAAAATAGACTAAAATTATAATGTCCATGTGCACAAAAACAATAATTACGCCTCAGTTCGTTCTGTTACAATTCAGAACTACTGACAACCGCCCATTCTATATAGTTTGACTCGGTACATAATAACCCAAATCACTTATACAGCATTTAAATTCATTATGTTGAACTACTGATAATTTGAATGACCTAAATTCGATAGAACTCTCTCTTCCATTTCTTCGATTCAACTCATCGATACTTAAAAGCTTTCTGTTAATATTCGTTGTGAGAAACAACTAAATCAAAATTCTTAGCCTTAAAATTAAGAGTTGCGGTAAACCCATCTTTTTACTGTTAAATTTCACTGTTTTACTCCTAAAATACGTCTTCTAACAATAATAGTGCTATTATTAAGCTTGCCACTTTACTTATACATTTCGTCATAATCATTAACGAACTAAAACTATTTAAAAAATAATTAAGTAATTTCTTTATTTAAATATTTTGTAATTGTAAGGTACTGAACATTTTCCAGTAGGTATTGAAAGACAAACGCTCTATTGTTTTTAGTATCAAGTAGAAGGATCGGAGGAAATCTTTTTTGAACAGTTATTAAGTCTCTTAATAACATCCTATAAGCTATATTTTTCCGAAATTCGCCTAAAACTTGACCAGTCGCGCGCCCCTCTCCGTAAAACTATGTCCTACGGTGTGTTGCTTCGGAGAAAAAATGTAACACGATCCATCGTATCTTACTAAGTTTTATTAGATGATTTTAGTTGGGGTTCGGTCAAGGTAGATCCAAAAAACACAAATATAAAAAATGTATTTTTTAATAAAGGATTTATGCCAACGTTTCGGCTTACATTGTAAGCCATTTTCGGGGCTGTAGAAATACAATTGTATGAGAATACAATATTAATTTACAACATTATAATACAGAATTACCATAATGTAAAGTGATATCAAAAGTATGAATGTAGAAAGCTATATAAGGGAATTTAAAAAAGAGAATTTACTAAGTTGTTATTTGCATGTTTTTTTTTATATTCTCTAACATAGCTTTCTATATTCATACTTTTGATATCACTTTCCATTATGGTAATTCTGTATTATATTATAGTCAATTATTATTGTATTCTCATGACATTGTATTTATATAGCCCTAAAGATGATCTTTTTTTTAAAAATACACCTTTTTTAAATTTGTATTTGTTTTGGATCTACCTTGACCGAAACCCAACTAAAATCATCTAATAATAATATATATGGTCAAAAAAATTCTCCTTTTGAACTTACTAAGTTTTTTTTATTTTATTAATTAATTTTTTAGGGGCGCCGGGATAGCTCAGGGGATCCGTACGGGTCTCGCAATCCTGACGCCGCGGGTTCAAATCCCGCCCAGGTCAGTCATACTATATCTAAAATATAACAGATGAAAAATGTGAACCATGTTCTGGATATTATCTGGTCATTACAGTTTAATGTACGCCCATTTTTGCTGTAAAGGGGTTGTATGTAGTTACAGAGGGCTTAAGAAAACAAGAACCCCACCCCTACCCCTTGTTAAGAACATAAGTGTACAAGCGAGCGAGGTTTTTGCAAATGTGTAGGAGTATTTTTTTTTTTTTTTTTTTTTTTTTTAGTGTGTATTGACTGCTGATGTGTGGGAGTAATAATTAAATAATGAAATTTTACTCTTATTTAGTATTATGATTGTTTCGGTATCATGAGTAAAACGATGATATTAAGTTTATAAATTTCCCATAAATCCTTTCTTCCCCAGATAAATGAAAACAAAAGATGAATTAATTTAATGTATTGAAATAGGAAACATTAATACTGTATTTGATTCCCATGGTTTAAAAATAACTCTTAACATTCGAAGAAACATTTTGCATATTTTTTAAATTTTCATTATAATGTTTGATTGCAAATTTTTACTCCAATTATGTTTTTTTTAAATATTTTTCGTAATTTTTATATTGACGGACATTTTTACATTTTAATTTTGTTTCATAAATGTATATTCTCAACATATGCTCCTATACTTTTCAATGAGCCATGTTATTAGCTTTTCTGAGGCAGGAGGGATGTGAAATTTTTCAAAAGTGAAACAGAAATAACAGTCATGAATAGTTTGATTATCATATTAGAACTTTCCTAAAAAAAAAAAAAAAAAAAATTCTTTATTCTTTTCCCTTGCATTTCATGTATGAAATTAACGTGGGATTAAACACCACAACTAAAATCAGTATTTTAAATTCTTTTCTATTTATTTGGTTACATATGAACCCCCACTCCAGATTAATCAAACTATATAATATTGTTATACCTTTAAAATGTTTTATTCAAATATAGACTGTCTTATTAACCTTTATGCTGCGTTTCTGCTATAAACATCCGTTTTAGAATAACTATTCGATATTGTATGTAAACTTTTAATACTTTTAAGTACATATTATAAATTCATGACATATTTTAACTCCCAGTAGCAATATTGAATATGCATATATATGACTACTAATAATAAATTTGAGAGTGGTGTCATTGGTCACATTCTCTCCACATTGAATGTCATTTTTACTTTCGATTGTAATCAAATTACAAAATGTTTTTATTTAACAGAATGTAATAAATAAATAAAAGTNATTTATTTTTTTCCTTAATTATTAAGATATTTAAAGAAATTTTTTTTTACTTTTTCTAGTTCTAGTTGAGTTTCCGAAGAAAGGATATCTAGACACTTAGAACTAAAAAAAAAAAATATTAAATGAGTTATTTTAAGTCTCGTACATATTGCAGGTTCGCAATCGGACGTGTGTTGGTAATAACACTGGGGAACAATTTGAAAGTCAATTTCTGTTGAGTTGGATGTTTTAACTGTTTTCTATAGAATTAGGCATACTGGTTTCAAAACTGTTTTTAGTTTTCTTCTATGACGTCACGTTCGGTTTCTATGTGGGTGGGACGTATGCTGTTCTAGACCTGCCTGTTTAGTTACGTCTGTTATACTGTGGTGAAACGTTGTGTGTCGGTAAGCAGTATTTAGTATTTCGTTACGGAAGTGTACAGAACTACATGGTGTGTTTGAACTGAGACGTTGTGTGTCGGTAAGCAGTATTTAGTATTTCGTTACGGAATTCTACAGAACTACATAGTGTGTTTGAACTGAAACGTTTCCTTAAAGCTACCTCTGCTCCTACACGTCGAAAGTACGAAAACAGCTCTGATTCGTTTTGTTATGTATGTGGCAGTTTTACCATTCCCAGTCAAAGGACAAACATCAGTACATTTGTCAGACAAGCATATTTTGCCTATTTTAAAATGAAACTTGGTGATCAAGATAAAGCATTGGCACCTCATAAAGTGTGTAAACAGTGTGTTGAAGTTTTACGGATATGGACCAAGGGAACACGTGCTAAGCTTCCATTTGGTATACCTATGATTTGGCGCGAGCCCCAAGGTCATTCAAGTGATTGTTACTTTTGTATAGTGAAAACAATATATATTATAGGAATATAACAAGAAAAACAAATGTAAAATAGAGTATCCAAGTTTACCGTCAGCTATACGCCCAGTACCGCATTCAGACCAAGTCCCCGTACCAGTTTTCAATGAATTTCCCCCTTTAGAAGAAGGAGAATACAGATATGGTGCAGATGAAAGTGACTCCAAGCTTTGAGGGTCATGAAAGCAAGGTATTAAGTAAATGGGACGTACATATGATGGCTGACTATTGTTGGAGCATCAAGCGCGAATGTACACAAACTTAACACTCCAGAAAAAGCTACAAACGGAAATTTTTATCTTAATTTTTAAGTACTGTTCATTAATTAAACAATTTATATGTATGAACTCGATTAAACTTACATTAAATGTTTTGTAAACTGTATATTTGCTGCGTTTTTACTTTATGTTCTTTTAAATGCATGGTTTTTATGATTTCTGAGGTTATCCTGTAGTTTAAAAAGTTGACGTGATAGACAAAATCTGAGGTTATTCTCAGATTCAGACGCCAAGAATTAGTGAAAAAACAGTGCCAGATCTAACTCAATAAAAGTCGAGTGAATTTTAATTCACTAAATTGATTAAAGTTTCTTATGCATATCCACTTGATGTTTACAGAATAGTAATAGGGAGCTTTTACTATATTTGCAATATTAATGGTAATATAAAAAACGTAAAACAGAATCATTTAGATTCAATACAGAAGATTTAGAAATTATATAAAGTTATTTATTAAATAGTTTTTTAATTTTAATATAAGTAGTACTAGATGTTTTTTTAATTATTGCTAAGACATTTTTGAGACTAATTATTCACAATATAAACTTAAACAACATAACTTGCTTATTACTTACTATAAATAAATACTAAATTCTACAAATTTAATATTTAAACAACATAATATGAATATAATCAATTGTTAAACTAATTAATCATTAATTAAAGATTTTTTAATATTGTTTTCGACCCATCGCGTTATCAAAATCAGCACGCATTGAAAATCAGGATTTGATCCCATTATTGTGACGTCATATTCCAAAAGTAGGTTATACAAATAACCTGTCCCAGTAGGGGAATCACACATCTAGGGTGAATGACATAGTTTTCCCAGAGCCTCCTACTTATTACTGGTCTTTCACTTTCACCTACAATTCCCTAATGTTCCTCCGAGTGGGGCTGGAAGATACTTCTTTCCCCATAGGAGTGAAAAATCAGCACGCACTGAAAATCAGGATTTAATCCCACTATTGTGACGTCATAAGCCAAGAGTAGGTTACACACGTAACCTGTCCCAGTAGGGGAATCACACATCAGGGGTGAATGACATAGTTTTCCCAGAGCCTCCTACTTATTCCTGGACTTCCACTTTCACCTACAATTCCCTAATGTTCCTCCGAGTGGGGCTGGAAGATACTTCTTTCCCCATAGGAATGAAAAATCAGCACGCATTGAAAATCAGGATTTAATCCCACTATTGTGACGTCATAAGCCAAGAGTAGGTTACACACATAACCTGTCCCAGTAGGGGAATCACACATCTGGGGTGAATGACATAGTTTTCCCAGAGCCTCCTACTTATTCCTGGACTTCCACTTTCACCTACAATTCCCTAATGTACTTTGATTCTCGTTATCCCCCTTTCTCCCCCCACTCTCAATGCACAACTTCTATCCTCTTACTCTTCACCGTCTCTATCTAAATTATCCCGCCGACTGAATTAATGGCTTACGAAAGTTAGCACATTCTAACTTCATGATTGCCGCTAGACTTGCGCAACTATAGAAAGCCCTAGGCCTGAAGATTAAGCCCTTTTGATACTCCAACCCTAGGAGGTGATTTAGAGAACTCACATAAAGGCTTTGTCAAGAGGAGGAACGGAATCAAATCCATACGATGAGCAGTTCAGAACAGCTCTCATCTGAACAGCTCTCAGATTAAACCATAGTCAAAGGTTTCCTATCCTACCATTTTCCTGTCCTGACCTTATCTCTTACTACTACAATTTTTAAAAAAATTTATAACATAGTAAAGAATAATTAGAGGTTCGTTCATGGTTTTCAAAATAAATAACATTAAATTTAAAAAAACAAAAACACAAGTCATAAGTTAGCAACAACCAAAATCTGTTTTTTTTTTGTTTTTTTTTTAATGCCGAACAGGATTTATTATATTCAAATATAGAATTTTTTGACCGTAGAAGAAAAAATACAAATTTTCAAATAAAGTGTATTAAAAAAAATTATATGCCGACGTTTCGGCTTACATTGTAAGCCATCTTTAGGGCTATCATGAAGACGAGAGGGTAAATGTGAACATAGGGAGAGGACGTCCACTTTCTTCTTCATTATCTCTCTAAATTTTGGCATACAATGTGAGCCAAAAGTCGGCAGATAATTTTTTTTTTTAAGTACACTTTTAAAAAAATTGTATTTTTCTGGATCTACCTTGACCGAACACCAACAAAAATCACTTATTAAGAATTTATTATAAATTGCTACAAAAATATCACTAACTTTCTAAATACCTATCTTATTCCACAATTTATTTTTATTTTTTTGCAAAATTACTTTTAATCCTTATTTAAATAACATAATTTGTTTACTATTATTTATGAGGTACTTAAGCTGCATAAAAAAAATATATCATACTTGATGGTCTTTTTTTATAATCACCAGTATATAGTTCAGGTACAAAATTAGCTTTTACAACAATTTTTCGTCTTTGTCAATCCTAGTAATAAGTCTATCCCTCCCGAAATATTTTACAGAAAAGGGAGACAAGCTTGAGTTTTGATAAAGGAAAAACACAAGAGTTTTAGACTGAAGACACCTTCGCTCGGAGCATAGAAAAGAAATAATTTATTTTGGCAAATATATTACATAACTTACTAAGATTTGCTTTTTGGGTTGATCAAACTCAGCATTGTTTAGAGATTTGACGAGATGTGCGGTGTACCAATTCCTTAATGTATCAGTAGGGTGTAGGCACATTTTACTTCCACCTTAATTTACTTTGACTGGTTACCACTTTAGTTAATTTACTCTTCGAAATGCTTTTAAAAAACTGTTTGAAGAAGGTTGACTCTCAGACATCAAAAGAAGTATTGCAAATTATTATCTGATATTATTGAACCCTTTAAAAATAAAAAAAGATATAAGAAGTTTGAAGAGGAAAGGAATTGTATTAAAGCAAAGAAAGGAATGAAGGGCGAAGGGTAAGATAGTCCTGAAACACCCCCTGTCTATATGGAGGGCGTCAAGCGTAAGATATGCCCCTGGGAAAGTCACACTTCTTTTGTCTTGAAGATATTGTGAAGCTCCTTCTGTCGGCTTGAGGGAAAGCTCACAGGCTTACTTTTTCCCTGGCTCTCGAGGGTGGTGGGGGGAGGGGCTTTAAACCACATGCATAAATTTTACATCCCAACTTATGGAGGTTAGGACGGGGCATAATTCGTGATAGGCCGGGGGCAGGTGTGATAAAATAAATATTAATATGGAATATTTATACGAATTTATATTCTCTGATTACCTTTTTGAGAGAACAAAAAAAAAAGAATAAATTATGTCTCACAGGAGCTGTGTGAACTAAGCGATTTCATATATTTATCTTATAATGAACATAATTAGGAGTAAGTGACTTATATTGATGTAATTACACATTAATTAATCTTTTATTATTATTATTGTATTTTCTATTATTTATTTAATTTATGTTAAGAGCAAGTCACTGTCTGTTAGTGTGTGTTTGGATCATGGTGGCAGTTGTCAGTTCAGTTTTTTATTGGAAATGGCTGAATGGTTGGTGACCTCTATTTAAAGTAAATATCCAATATAAACCATTCTTTGACTATCAGTTTAGTTATTTTATATACCCCAAGGTACTATGTTATAACTTAGAAATGAGAAGAAGAATAATTGAGAAAAATAAGGCCTGTTCTGGAATGTTAATGAATGAGGTGTGGGGAGAAGAATTCATAAATTCTCCTTTAATAAGATTTATTTCTAAAATTTTATTTAAAAAATTTTTATTTAAGACAAATTTTAAATTTTTCCTGTTAAAAAAAAGTGGCTCTAAATATACAAGTGATTAGGAATACGATAATGAGACTTTTAATTTACTTTTTAACTAAACTTTGCCATTCTCTCAACTAAATTTAAATTTTTTCCTCCGCTTATTAAACAAAACCATAACTAGTAGTCCTTTAAGTTTTTTTTTTTTTTTTAATATTTTCCAAAATAAACGTGTTTTTGCAGAAATTTTCTGTGTTATAAATATTAGATAAATACACAATTACAGCTGAAGTGTTCAATATTTTATTAAATATGGCAACGACAATATTCTTTTAACGTAGCCTATCTCAAAACCTCCTGCTCCTTTGTCCAAATTCAGCCAATTAATGTTATTTTTTTGCTTAAATATTAAAGATAATANAGACAAGAACTCAATCGGCGATATGGACTTTTATACAGACTCATGAATAAGAAGTCCAATCTTACGATAGAGAACAAACTGACGTTCTACAAAACTTTATTACGACCAATCTGGACTTACGGAGTAGAAATCTGGGGTGCCGCCAAGCCTTCCAACATCCAACAAATCCAGTCTTTTCAATCCAAAACCCTGAGAAAAATTGCAAATGCTCCCTTTTACGTATCCAATTCTTCCCTTCATCACGATCTTAATATTCCTCTTGTTTATTTTACAATTATAAATGTAATCTCAAAACTGATTCCCCTTACTGTAATACAAATTCAGCTAAACATAATTTAAGCAACAGTTTTTAATAGAAAGCTTAAATTTCGAATTTGGGCGCTATGCTTTAAAAGTCAGCTAAGTTGCGTTCTTTTATATTTTCCTTACTATTTGTTTTTCTTAAAAAAGGCCAAAGAACAAAAATTATTATACAAAGAACTATTGTTATTCATTATATTTGGTAATAAATTTAACAATAAAATGAATGTTCTCCCCTAAAACCCTGTCTCCATGGCGTGGGAGATACATATTTGCAAATATAAACTAATCTGCGTTCGCCATAAAAAGTAGTTATATAATATTTTCTTTTATACGGCCATATTTTAAGATTCCTCTAAACGTAGGATCGATGAGATCTGTAGAAATGTTTCAAATTTACCGACGTGGATAATAGCTTGGTACTGAAAGGAATTCTGCAAAAATGAAAACGTTGAATGGCAGGAAGTTTAGACTTTTTGAAAAAATCAGAATTAGAAGCAATGTATTTATCATCTCATTCCCTGTATTAGCGTCACTGTAGACAGCTAGCGCCACCATGCTGATAAATGTTGCAAGCTCTTTGTGACAAGGGATGTGAATGTTTCAAAACCTTATCTCGTCATCACGGTAAATGCTGACTGATAATTCATCAGCTGATTCAAAACGGATTTCGGACTGGAAATAGAGCGATTCACCTCTGCCAGAGCTAGGGGCAAAAGGTGCTTTCAAACATCTATGTCAGTGCTTTGAAACTCGGTAGGTAATGATGAATTCGTAAGGAAATCAAGCTGCTCACGTTGCTACCATGACAAGTCTTTTGAAAATTGTTAACAGATCTTCACCGATCCTACATTGCGAAAGCTAAAAAAATTGTACTTTCAAAACTATACACAAACAAACACGCTTATATATATATATATTTGATCTCAAATGGTCTAGAGTTCACATTTTTCAAATTACTGTCATACCTTCCTTTGTCCGTCTTCATTGGTTTCTGCAAACCATCTGTTGGCTGGTTTGCAGAAACCAATGAAGACGGATAATGGAAGGTATGACAGTTCTATATTCATTGGTGGTAGAAATAACCTTTTAGATTATTTTTCAAATAATGTAACTAACCTAAGGAATTAAGCTTTTTTATTTCTTTTTTTTTTTTTACAAATTTTTGGATGAAACCATTAATGGCATATACCGATTGAGTTGAGGCTATATCGGAGGATATAGACTGACGAATATTTCAAATATTAATGTCTTCCTTATTCTTAGAATTTAGAATTACTTGTAAAATTAATTTTGATCGGTTTGAAATACCAAGCCGAAATGTTTAATTGATTTTATAAATTTTAAAAGGAGACCTGCACAACAATTGCATTCTTTTATATTTTTCTTCAAATATACTTTTCATAAAATTATACTAAATATTAGAATAGTATTTTAAACTTATTAGACTATATTAATGTTTTTCTTATTTAAATATGTTCCTTGAAATTGTTCGTTTAAATGTTTTGAAATATAAATGGCGGATAAATACATTTAAAACCTATTATATTCTGTAATTTTTTATAACACAAAAAACTACAACGAAATTTACGATTTTTTCCAATATTTTTTTTCATCGATTCACCCACATGGCCGATTTCAGTTATTGAAGAACTCATACAACAGTTTGTAAAAAATAACTTAAAATACCGATTTTGGCTTCTCTATTATTGCACTTGACAACTCCAAGTTTTCTGCCACTTAAAAAAAAAATATCTATAATCTATGAAACCTTCCAATCCATAAGCAACATCATCAAGGCCTCGACCGACCTCTTGCTTCTTCAAGGGACTACAATTGTAAAATTCGTAAGAGGTAAGTTTTGGGAATAAAGTATGACCTTTGAGTCGAAACCAAATAATTTCCGAGTTTGTCTCATCCTAGACCCTACCGTTCAAATGGGAAAAAGATGAAGGACACTCGACCCTACTAGTTTCATTATTAAATATCTCCTTAAAATATATAATATATAATGTTGAAAAATTACATCTACTATGTTCTCTAACTTTTTATAACAAGAAGATATTCTTTAATTAGCAGTTTCATTAAACTCCATTTTCTCCTATTCCAGCCTTTTAGGAACTTATCCAGAGTTTATTACTTACACTCAAACTCACACTAATACTATTTTTTTTTTTAAACTTTTTCTTTTAGTTTTGTAGGTTCAGTCCGCTCATTTGTTTACTCTTGTGCCCTTTGCTATTGCTCAGAGACCTCAAATTGTCTGACACACACCCCCCCGTCTATGACCATCCTCACATGTTTCTCCTTTGTGCAAGGTTCGCCGGAAGAGAGTGCGCCACAGACTATGAGCTTACTTAAAATTACTTAGCTCCCATTAAAGCTGGAGGGGATGAGCTTGACGAACCATTAACTCTGAGGAATCCGTTTGACAAACTATGCCCTACAAGCTCATTCCAAGTTTCTGAAACTTTTATCTCGCTCCCTCCTCGCAAACTTGGTCCCCCCCCACCCGAGATTTATGTGCATTCTTATCCGTCTCATACCTAGAGGCATTTCCTCCTTTTAAATACGTCTGTCTTTTCCAATCCTACATTTTTATACAACTTTCCTCAAATATTTTAATCTTTTCTCTTTAATTATTATTTAAATTTTAAATTGAAGAATTGCATAATGTAATGTTTCACAGATTAGTTTTGAAGTTACATATTCTATTATTATATTATTATAATTTTTTATATTTATTTCAAATATTAATAGTAAATAACAGTATAATATAAATATATGGCAGATTAAACATGCTTTTGTTGTAGTCATTATTATGAAAAAATATATTTTTGAATATAAAAATAGGAAAAAAAAAATCTGTTGTACAATTGATAGATCAGAAGATTTTAAATTTTTTGTGGAATGAAAAAATATACTTAATATGGGAAGGACATATTTATTTAAGGAAGGACTAAATTTGGTTACATAAGTAGAAGAGACCATGCTGCAGTAAGGATTTGGAGATAGAGAGGGGTTGTGTGGAGAACATAAAGGGATGAAGGGTTTCAGAGATCTTAAGTGGCCTTGATAATATATTCCATATAGAGACTAGACCAAATCTATAATAAATAGATGGAATATATCTATTGGATGGAGGAGACAGGATTGGTAGGGGGAGTGGATACATTTTCCGCTGGCAAACTTGAAAGTGAACAAAAAAATAAAAACTGCTTTCATAGAATAATTTTGCAAATAATAAGTCAATGAAACTACTAGTAACACACTTACTTAATTTTAGAAGCTAAAGAGAACTGAAGACTTGTACTATAGCGGGTGAAATTAGGTGAGGCCGACTATAATATTTATGGTGCAATGCTTATAAAAGTGCATTTCTAAAAGTCATGCAGAAAATAAATCTATATTTAATTCTTTATATTAAACGCCAAAATAACTACAACTATAAAAATTCACAAAAAGAAGAATTAAACTAAAATTTGTTTTATATATTTTAATAGTGGTGTGCCAGTCTAACTATAAAATTAACGTTTTTATAAACCTTTCAAAATAATACGTTTTTTAAACAAAAAGTAAAAGAAATTATGATATAGGAAAGTAAACAACACACCTATTATATTTTATACATTGTTCAGGAACAAAAATGTTGTAATTTTTTAATTTTAGTCATTTTAAAAACAACTGCCACTTCTCCTATTAGGGATAAACACAGTGTTTAAGTTTTTAGACTCCTTAGCCAGAAGATCCAGGTTCAACGCTCACAGTGCACAGTTTGATTTATTTTCTTTCTGTGCTTCTGTTTGTAATGACCCAGAAGATTCCTGGTTTGCTTCTTGGGAACAACCAGTCCAAATTTGCTAACTTTCTTCAATGAATGAGAAAAAAATCAGCTGGCCAGAACAGTGTACTAGCCACACACCTTCTCTTGTTTGCCTTAGCTCGAGGATCAATTCATCCTTAATATTTATTACCCGACAAGACTATATGTTGGACTGTTGTAGGAATGGATTTTTTCCCAATTTCAGACATTAACCCAATTTATCCAACAATTTAACGTATGAAGCTCAAGTACTGTCTTTGATTTCGCTATTTGAAAAAAAAAAAAAAAATTGTGGACCCTCAATATTAAGCAAAAATATATAAAATATTATTATTAAATTAAAATACAAATTTTTTCAATTATGACAAGTTTTAGCTATCGTGCGGGGACTTTTATGTTATACAAATTGTTTCTAAATGTCATATCATTATATGTACTTGTGAATACTTAATTTATTTTATAGTAAACATGTTAGCTATCGTCACTTAATTTTTTACAATTTTTAATAATTAAAAAAAAGTTCATGACAAAGAGACCAATTATGTCAATTGAAATTGTTGTTTTTGGAAAAAATTAATAATTTAAAGATGGAAGGAGATAACTTTCCGCCTGCTTAAACAGATTTTCTTCTGGTCATCCATTTCTTTTTAGCCATGCATTTCAGATATTCCCAAGCCTAGCAAGCAGAAATGTTTTTTTTTTTTTTTTTTTTTCATAAAAATTTGTTCTTAGAAATTTTTTTCCCTTATATCCTCTCTGATTGAAACACAACTACATATATATATCTTGTTAAAAATTCAAACAAAATCCAAAATCGAATGTGCATTGGCAATGTTAAAAAAAAAAAAAATAAATAAAAAAGCAATTAAGCCTGCATTACTACAGATGTGACATCTTTCTAAAAACAGTTTAGGATAATCTATTTTACATACTACCATTTTTATCCTATTTGCTATATTTCTTATGGAAGATGGATGAAAGATGGAAGATGTCATAAGAAAGAAAAATAGGGTGTGAGGCTGTCGGACCACTTGTTATTTGTATTTAAGGGTTAGTTTGACGTCAGGCGCAAGGAGTAAATTCACGTCTAATAGAGAGATGGCGAAGTAGGAGGGCAGGGGGCCAAGAGATGTTGGCTCTAGGGCAACTGACAGCAGCTGAGAGGGGCCTTCCTTTCCGTCACATTGCCCTCTCAAAACACACCCTTCTGATAACAGGGGGTGTGTTCCTCCCTTCGAGCCCTTTCAGGAGCCCTACCACGGCCACTTCTCACAGAAAACAAGACTCTTAGCCAAGACACAACAGGAAATATGGCTTCCCATTGGTCCCCTTCAACTAGGAAAACTCTTCTTCACTCTTGACTCGGAACAAAAGCCATTAGGAAATATTTCGTCTTGGATAAAACTATAATAATCCAATATTTAGGCAAGAGTAGGAGTAAATATTAGAAATTATTACAATTCGTAAAACAATAGTTTGTACAAATCTGTAGGCTTGAAATTAAATAAGTTTTAATGAACAAATTTATATGAATACATACGAGAGGGGCGACGATGCTGTAGTGAAATGCATACGTGACTGGCATTCTATGGGTTCGAATCCAGTTCCCCATTTTCGTGGATAATTAATTCGAACGTCCTCTACAAGATTGCGCTTAAGTTGTGGCATTAAGTTACCAGTGGTGTACCTGAGGGTGTTAATCTGGCGTTGGAGAAAAAATTCGATAATCCTCCGGATTTATGAGATATATTCGTCAGTCTACTGGTGACTACTCATCTAGACGAGTAATCCTTAAAAAAAAAATTAAAAGGTCCTCTAAAAAAAGTATAGAGACTGAACAGAATGGATATTCCAATTTTAAAATACTGTGCGATCGAGTATTCTTAGATGTGTACGACTCTACGTAATGCAATTCTACGTAATAACTTTATATATATATATATATATAAAGTTTTAATAGTAATGGACTCTTTTTATTTTTTCTATTATTGTTCATTACACATCACAGGATTCTAATTTTTTTTTTTTTTAAACATGCAAACTTGATTTAATATTTTTATCTAATCAATTTAAATCTATTACACTTATTATTATTATACATTTTAAAATTGCTGTAATTTTCTTAAAGACATTTCACAATATGAGTATAAGATTTTAGACATATTTTAATCTATAAACTCCATAACTCAAATAACAACGAAGCATTCCAATAATGTCTTTCGATCTTCTACTAGAACCATTCTCTTTCTCAATATTATTTCAATTAAAATGAATTCATTCAAGGGGGTACAATTGAACTATAAAGTGCCAAATTTGTTTTACATATTTAAAAGCAAGGGAGTCACTCACAAATCTAAATTATTTTTCTAAATATTACCATTTTCAATCTATTAAATATGAACATTATAGTTAATAAATATGTAAGAAAATTATATTTCACACATATTATGTTCATCTATTTTTTTTTTAAATTCCTATCAGTAACAAAGATATTTATTTCAATTTGGTCTCTCTTTGTACTCCTCTTCCAACTTCAACCAATGCCCTACTCATTTAAACTGTTGTAGAGAAATCTTAAATACAAAATTTAACTTAAGGTTTTAAAATTGTAGAAACCTTAGTCTACAGAAAAATGCATATATATATATATACTTCATTAAATAAGGAAGAATTTAACAGTGGATTAAGAAGGCTATGTAACTCAGTATGATCATCTTCCTTTCTGTGACTCATTAAAATAAATTCTGAACATACCGCCACTACCATTTATTACCCCCCGCCTACACAATAAATTAGCTAGAAGTTTAGTAACTTGTTGTCCGCTCTAAATTAAGTGTTAANAAAAATTAAATTTACTTAGAATTTCATTTTTTTAAATATTAATTTTAATTTTTTGTCCTAAATCGAAACTGACGAATCTATAGTTTGTTATAATTTGTTTTTCCTTTAACTAAATTTCAAATTTTTATTTTATTGTTATAAATTGTAATTATCTTACTTTGTTTCAGCGTACCTAAACGGACTGGGAGGAAATTTAAATGTGATTGTCTTCATTCATGGAGAATCGTTCTCCTGGAATTCTGGAAACCCATACGACGGATCAACTATAGCAAGTTATGGAAATGTAATTTTTGTCACGTTGAACTACCGCCTTGGGATCTTAGGTAAGTAGCTGTTCATACCATCAGTCGAATATAAATATATCTTATTTTNCCAAAACGAACTTGACCTTTTGATTTGCTGTGCTACATGGGAAATATGACAACGAAAAAATAAAACTGTGGTCCTTGACAGACGCATATATATATATCAAGAACAGGTGGGATAGAGAGTGCTGTGCACACACAAAAAGAAAAAATCACAAGGAGCCCCGAAGGGCGAGAGATCCCTAAGAATTTTCTTCCTTGTGATTTTCTTTTTTGTGTGTGTGTATGCACTGCCCTTCATTGCTACATATAGCAGCCGCGACTGTTTCATTTTCTATATATACTTTATATATATATATTTACTGCTGCCTCATTACGGTTTATTACTTTGTTGTCATTTTGCTATTGGGTTAGCAGTCCGTTTTCTGTGGTGGTGTAGTGTGTGTGTGTGTTGCACCACTAACAAAGACCCTTCTACCCTTGGGTATGAGCTACTAGACCATGGGCTCTGTGCTCCGTGGGGCATGACAGAATTGTCAAGCGGTCTGACTCTCTGTAACCAGCGTTTATATGGAACATATGTATATGTATAATCCATGAGTCAGATGAACTACAGATCAGTGCACTTTTACCTACATGGGACCGTAACATGATATATGCCTGCGTTCCTATTGGCCAGCACGACAGAAATCCTACTCGGATGCTTGTAGTACTGTAACCTACTGCTGCGACTATAGTGAAACCTGGTGAGAAACTTGGGAACTAATATTCAACAATATGGGAACTTAAGGGGATGCATTAGCATGCATGTCACGAACGATACCCCTACGATTCCTCTAACTCCACTCTCCCAGCTCTGTTTGTCTTATAACTAGTAATTCCAGCCTAAATTTCTTCCTTGTTTCATGAAAGTATGTTCTATTTCATTTTTGTATATTTCTGTTTTAAACACATCATCGTTGTAAAATATAACCTGTTTAAAGCATAGAAAATGTCATGGACCTCTTAGACGAAAAATTTTTACTATTTTAAGGATATTTAACTTTTTTTTTCTGAGTTATGAAAGTAAATTTACATTTTATGAAATTAGGGAATACCCTATGGAATATTCTATAGATTGGAATAATGGAATATTCCATGGAAACCCTTAGATGCCACAGTTTCTGATCCATACCCCCAACACGAAGAGGAACGCCTAATTGGGAGTTTCCGTATAAAAGTCCACGGCCACTTGGTAGAGCCTTCGTAAAAGTCAGGGGGGAGGGAGGTGTGCAGTTCCTTCGCACAATTAGCCCACACAAATCACAGCAGAATCCGAGAAGTCTTGAGAAGTATGTGTAGTTGAGTTAGGGGCGGGGAAATTTGCCTGGGACAGGGGGTGAGGCCGGCCTTCGGGGGATCATGTATAATGCAGGAGCCATCCCTCATCCCCGATACAGGACCAGGTCGTAGGGGTGGGGCAATAGCCGACAGGCACAGCCCCCTGAAATATTATAACCCCCCACTGCGGAGGGCGAGGATGAGAAGGCCGCTTGTCCGCTCAGAAATCTGTTATGCCCTTCTCACAGGAGAGCTGCCTTTTATAAATCAAATAAGTTTTTTTTTCCGCCATTTAGGGTAAATATAACGTGTAAATATGGATTCAAAAATAAATATAAATCGGCAGTTTACTTGTCATATATCAAGAAATATTTAGTCTAGAAGAAGTTAGAAAAATCCCTTTGTTCTTGTTAGCGTTGGCAATGAATAATAAAAACAAACGGATAACTCGCTTTTATAAAAAGAATGTGTAATAAGAGTAAATTATTTATAAATAATAAAACTCCTTGTTACATTCTTTAACAAATATTGTCAAAACATGATCAATCGATTATTGTGAAAGCATGCACTCTAATTAGGTATCCCCTTGAGCGCAAATAGCACTGCCTAGGAGCTTTTTTTGGATGTTTCCCAAGCATTTGATAGAATCTTCTGTTTAAACTGAAATCCATGCTTCCTATTAACACTTACCTTATCCTTAAGTCTTAATTATCCAACTGTTTCTTTAGGGTCCGGCAAGGATTAGATTACTCCGATTTCTACCAAGTGGAAGCGAGAGTTCCTCAAGGTAGTGTGCTTGAACCTGTCCTATTTATCCTGTACACTGCTGACATCCCTACCCATCCAAATACTCTCTTAACTCTATTTACGAACGACAAAGCTATCCTATCCTCCCATCCGGATCCTAAAACTGCTTCTAAAACCTTCAAGATCACCTCGAAAAATCAAACAATGGTGTGGCAAATGAAGAATAAAATCAATGAAGAAAAATGCGTTCAAGTTAATTTCCAACTGCGGAAGAAAGACTTCCCTGGAATTGTGAAATTTCCCAATATTCCTTTGCCACATTCAAATTCTGTTCGTTACCTTGTGTTTCATCATGACTTACGACTTACATGGGGATAACATACTAAAATTAAAAGACAAGAACTCAATCGGCGATATGGACTTTTATACAGACTCATGAATAAGAAGTCCAATCTTACGATAGAGAACAAACTGACGTTCTACAAAACTTTATTACGACCAATCTGGACTTACGGAGTAGAAATCTGGGGTGCCGCCAAGCCTTCCAACATCCAACAAATCCAGTCTTTTCAATCCAAAACCCTGAGAAAAATTGCAAATGCTCCCTTTTACGTATCCAATTCTTCCCTTCATCACGATCTTAATATTCCTCTTGTTTATTTTACAATTATAAATGTAATCTCAAAACTGATTCCCCTTACTGTAATACAAATTCAGCTAAACATAATTTAAGCAACAGTTTTTAATAGAAAGCTTAAATTTCGAATTTGGGCGCTATGCTTTAAAAGTCAGCTAAGTTGCGTTCTTTTATATTTTCCTTACTATTTGTTTTTCTTAAAAAAGGCCAAAGAACAAAAATTATTATACAAAGAACTATTGTTATTCATTATATTTGGTAATAAATTTAACAATAAAATGAATGTTCTCCCCTAAAACCCTGTCTCCATGGCGTGGGAGATACATATTTGCAAATATAAACTAATCTGCGTTCGCCATAAAAAGTAGTTATATAATATTTTCTTTTATACGGCCATATTTTAAGATTCCTCTAAACGTAGGATCGATGAGATCTGTAGAAATGTTTCAAATTTACCGACGTGGATAATAGCTTGGTACTGAAAGGAATTCTGCAAAAATGAAAACGTTGAATGGCAGGAAGTTTAGACTTTTTGAAAAAATCAGAATTAGAAGCAATGTATTTATCATCTCATTCCCTGTATTAGCGTCACTGTAGACAGCTAGCGCCACCATGCTGATAAATGTTGCAAGCTCTTTGTGACAAGGGATGTGAATGTTTCAAAACCTTATCTCGTCATCACGGTAAATGCTGACTGATAATTCATCAGCTGATTCAAAACGGATTTCGGACTGGAAATAGAGCGATTCACCTCTGCCAGAGCTAGGGGCAAAAGGTGCTTTCAAACATCTATGTCAGTGCTTTGAAACTCGGTAGGTAATGATGAATTCGTAAGGAAATCAAGCTGCTCACGTTGCTACCATGACAAGTCTTTTGAAAATTGTTAACAGATCTTCACCGATCCTACATTGCGAAAGCTAAAAAAATTGTACTTTCAAAACTATACACAAACAAACACGCTTATATATATATATATTTGATCTCAAATGGTCTAGAGTTCACATTTTTCAAATTACTGTCATACCTTCCTTTGTCCGTCTTCATTGGTTTCTGCAAACCATCTGTTGGCTGGTTTGCAGAAACCAATGAAGACGGATAATGGAAGGTATGACAGTTCTATATTCATTGGTGGTAGAAATAACCTTTTAGATTANAATACTTTACTACTTGTTGCACCGAATAAAACAATTTTAAACGCACCTCATATTTGACTCGTAGAAACATTCATAAATATTTGTTTCGGGTTTGACCAAGTAGAAAAGTAGTTTTTCTTCAGCATTCGAGGCTGAATGGCTCATTCTGCAGAAGCCATCATGCGAAAGCTTGACAAGAACAAACTTTACTCCACGGTCATGCCCGTAATAAATATTTTGAATATTAAATTAATTTAATCTTCTTTGACCTTTAAATAGAATAAGAGAAATTGAATGAATAACTTTTTGAAAGATTTTCTCTAGAGCTTAGCGGCATTCCAGCCATTTTAAAGTGAATTCAGTAAAGTAAGTTACAGATGGAAGAAGAAAGAAAAGGAATAGGAACTCTTGGAAGTTAAAACGAAAAAGAAATTGACGGGAAAAAGCGGGGTATTCCAAACACACTCAGGTAAAAATCTTTGAGGAACTTGTGGGAGTATAGCAAAAGACAATAAAAGCTTTGGAAAGTTCAAATGTAAGAAGAGAGAGAGAATACAGTTTGAATACATATATTCCTGAAGAAATAATGTATTACTATTATATATCAAAACAACCCACCTTCATACAAACATAGAAATGTCTAAATAGATTTTATACTCTTGCACTATAGTATGCAGGGTTAGAGAAAATTTTGAAAAAAAAAAAAAAAAATTAATTTAGTTATGAGAACAACTGAAATATAATTATTTCTTCTGAATTCGTAAGCAACCGGACCTTACCATGTTACGACTTCAGTTGTTGTTACGGTAGCATTAATTAAATACAGACAGGCAACATATTTTGCCATATTATATTCACTATATAAAACTCATTGTATTATATTGTTAATCTATTGTTTCAATTTTAATTGTTAATTTACTTTTTAAGTTATATAATTTATATTTATGCTTTTAAAATGGTTTTGTATCTATATTTGTGTATGTTTGTGTGTTCCAATATAACTTTTTGCACACCAAGTACTATATAACGTAATGTAAACAAGCACTAAAAAACGGAAAATATTTAAAAGAATGGATATCAGATTTTACCCTAGATAAACTCCAACAGTCAGGGCGTAATAACCATGATGTTGATTGCCCTATAACCTGATCCTAATCCTAATCTAGGTATATTTGTTGTTTTTTTAAGAGAATTGTACCATTTACGCAGGGGAAAATTTCGATGATTACTCGCGTTTCTAGAAAAAAAAAAAAAAAAAAAGTCTTCTTCTATAACCTGTTTTACGAACTTCTTTACTTTTTATGTGGGTTTGCCTGACGGTAAGTGAATTTAGGTAAAACCTTTTCATTTTACAAAATATTTGGCATAACATTAATTAAAGTTACTATTGATACGCCACAGCTGGGTATACTAAATGATTAACGGTTTACTGATTGGTCAAAGTACAAAGGTTATAACGTTCATTGGTCAATATTCCTACAACAGATTTCAGACATTAAACACATGTAAACATTTGATAACTTTTATTTACATTGGACGACACTAAATATAAATGCATATATTTATGCATTTTTGAGATTAATAGTCTGCCGATATTTTCTTTTTCTCTTCTGTAGGATCCCTGCTTGAAAAGATATATTTTTTTAAGGAATATGAAGAACATAAGAAAAAAAATGCATCCCTACTTGAACAAAATTCTCTATAACTATATCACTTTAGTCCTTTACAGATTACTGAGTAGAAACTCAATCCTTACAATAGAGGTTCTAGTAGACATTACTTCAGTGTCGCCATCCTTCCAAAATCCAACGAACACAATCCTTTCAATACATTCACCTCATATTTATCGCTAATGCTCCCTGTTTTACTCTTTCCTTTACCTCGGAATTGGATATTTCCTATCCCTTTAGTCCGAAATCTCTTTTTCTGCCACATTTGCCTTTTTCACACTCAACTGTCATACCACTCATACCCATTTGCACAGGCCCTCTCCTCCAACTATAATCCCTACATACCTCCCCGCAAACGATTGATTTAGACCTCCTGGGAAAATAGATTCTATTTGATTTGAGACTGGTATCACTGGATACATTCTCTCCTCTTACATACTTCATTATTTAATAATTTTACTTCCAATGAAATCAAACTACAAAATTTTATATTTAATAGACTTTTTATGGAAAAGCCTTTGGACACATTTTGATCAAATATGTCCAATGACTGAAATTTTAAAATGCAAGAATTAAAACGAGTCATGGATATGTGAACTTAGGGACAGGACGTCCTCTCTCGTCCTCATGATAGCCCTGAAGAAGGCTTACAATGAAACGTTGGCAGATAATCCTTTATAAAAAAAAAATACATTTTTTAAATTTGTGTTTTTTGGATCTACCTTGACCGAACCCCAACTAAAATCATCTGATGCAAGAATTAATATGTCATTGGAAAAATTGTGCATATGTGTGCTTGTCTTGCCGGTGTAACAAGCAGTATTCCTACCTTCTTTTATTTATGGTAAGATATTTTTTTTAAAAGGTTTTAAATATAAAAATCGTGAAAAACATTATTTTTCTACGCTAAATTTTTTTAATTTGTAAAGCTCTTTCTAATCATAATCTTACTTGCTTCAAAGGTAAACAAAGTATTTAAATCACATAAAAGTGTTTATATATTGAGAAGTACCTAGAAATTTCTTCAAGAGACAATCGTACAGTGGTTAGGGAAAATAGACCCTTAGAGTGTAAGGTCCAAGGTTGATTACTCAAAGGGCTCAGTTTTTTTTTTTCTTTCCGTACTTCTGTGTGTAATGACAAAGAGAATTTCTCGAGTTCTTTTGGGTTTACCCAGCGCTCATTGGTTAGTTACCCTTTTCTTATGGAATGGTGGGGGAAAAAAAACAGTTTGTTGACCACAAAATTTTTCTCTATCCTTACTATTTTCCTATAATAAACAACTTAATAAACATGCTAACATGTTTACTCTACCCAGGGCCAGCAGCGAGACTGCCTTTGTCTGTGCCCTAGTGTCGTAAACCTGCAGGACATCTTTAATTTTACAGTACACTACTTAACTGCCCTTCAAAGAAATATATACGTCCTTCTAACCTGCATTCTCTATACGTATCGTCAACTTACTCTAGAAGCCTTTTAAAATTTAATCTTTGTTTGCCTGTTTGTTATCAATTTGGTTTTCACACAACACAGCTGGACCGATTTCAAAAAAAAATTTTTTTTTTTCTTTTTTTAAAATCAGAATATCACAATACATGTGAAAGAGATAAATGTTCACAAAGAATTTTAGCCCGATTTTACAATTTGTTTACACTGATATATGGAAGATTAAGAATAATAAGAAATTTATTCTTAGTAGATTTTCCGTATGCAAATAGATATTCCACTCGGTAAAATGACCCGATTATAGATGAAAATATATAATTTAGACATATATAATTTATAAAAGTTTAGTAAATATGAATATTTTGGTAAATATTTGCTAATGTAAGGGTGAAGCCACCCCTATCTTTCTCTTTCCAATATTTTTTGAAGCCAACTTTGTTTAGTCTTTACACTCACCGACATGTAAGGTCACGTAAGTCATTGACTAGTACTTTGATAAAACATGATATATCTGCTTAGTTTACTCAGATTCTGAAAAACAGATATTTTGCTTCTCATAAAACAAGGAAACAAAAAATATCCTTATATCTTCCTGTAAATAGATATACAAATACTTGAATGCAAAAACATGCATATAAACATGTGGTTAGTGGTTAATTGGCGGTCGAGTATTATGCTGGAGAAATAATTACAGTTTCGGCAAGGATTAGAAATACAAAAAACTCCAAAACTAGAGGGTAATTATTTTATTATTACCAACGTTTCGATTTAACTTGTAAGTCATCATCAGGGAGATAGTAATGTCTAGAGAGATCTCCGAGGGAGATTTTGTGATTACATTTCTGACTGTAGATTATATCTGTCTCGCAGTTCAGTTCTGAAGTCAGAGATGTGACCATAAATCTCCCTCCGATATCTCTCCAGACGTCACTATCGCCCTGATGAGGACTTACAAGTTAAGTCGAAACATTGTAAATAATAAAATAGTTATCAAAATGTATTGGAGTATTTTATTTTTCTAATCCTGGTAGAAATCTTTTTTATATATTATTTTTTTCTTTTCTTTTATAAATTATATCCTCCATAGCGTGCATCTTGCAATGTGCTCTCAAAGTATATATTAAATATGTACTAATATAATAGAAATCCTGACTAGTATTCCAGCAGAATTTAAATACAATTATCTCCAAGAACAATTTCATAGCTAAATGCAAATATAATATACTAGTGCTGGGGCTGAAGTTTGATTTGAAAAATTTCATAAAATTATACTTTTTTTTTATTTTTTATTTTTATAATATCACTTACTGAATATTTGTTAGAAATAATAGTGTACTCTATGTAGATTAAAGAAGGAGGGAATTAAATTAGCGTCGCACACATGCATTAGAACTCCCGCCCTTCAGACATTTATTTTTCCCCGAGAGGCAGTTCCCACGATAATAATATTTTAAGTCGGGCAGTTCTCTAATTTATTACAGGCCGGGAATGCCCATAAATAAAGATCAGCTGGGAGAAGTATACCAGTGCGGTCATATTACTCTCTCTCTCTCTCTCTCAGACAACTTATACGCCATCTACCCTCCTGTTCAGAATCGGATCCTTCGTCATCTTGAACGGGCATTATCCCCCAGGGGGAGGGGGGGAGGGGGTCTTTCCCGCAGCGAAATTTATTTCCCATCTAACGAGGGAAATTTAAAAACTGCATTTTAATCTAAAGTCAGAGTTATCATACGTACTAAATTTTTCTCACTATTCTCTATCAGTGTATTAAAATTTAGACATTAATCACACTTTCTGACATGTTTCTCGACTATGGTGTATTAGCTAGACGGTTAAGTCATTAAATAAATAAAAGTTTTCTTCTGTATGAATAATTTAAGATGTATCACGAGTTTTAAATTGAATATATATCATTCGGAATATAATTTAATTCATTAAAAGAATTAATTAAAACAAACTAATATAAATAAAAACAACAACCATAATAT
>KZ809052.1:103696-123300 GCA_000696205.2 Oncopeltus fasciatus | reverse complement strand
ATAAATTTTTTACAACAATTTCTATTAATTACCAAACCTAGTTAAATTTCACTTAGGATTTTTCAACATTTTAATAATTCATAAATACTTCTTTCAGGCTTGACCATGTAGTAAAGTTATTTTTTGCCAAGCTTTCACACTTTATGTGATGGCTCCTCCAGGGCTGAAAGCACAAATCTTAATAACCTTTACGGGGAGGATATTGTTCAGAGAATGAAGAGCATCCACAAACTAAGGTCTAAGAATTTTAATAATTGCTTCCTTAAAAATTCATAGTATATATATTTTTTCTGATATAATGGGTTGAAGATTGAGATGTCAAATAGGATTTGATTTCAACATCATTTAGCATCTCAGACAAAGATTTAATAAAGTTAATGAAGGAAAGATGGAAAACTATGCGTAATTCATGAATATATCAAAGAAGCCAAGTCTCCTGCCAGCTATAGAGATTTGGACTCCATTAAAATGAAAAACTTTTCACACAAATGGACAATTAAAGATTAACTTATGCTTGACATGGCATTATATTAATTCAAGCCAAGCCAGAGACAGATTAATTAAAGAAAATGATCAATATGGCTGAAAGTTTATCTGAATTTACATATTTGACTGAAAGAACTTTACTAAATGGTTTAGAAACATATGTTTCTAGCCCTTATAAAATATTTGGAAACAATAGTCTTGGATTTAGAAAAGAGAAGAAAGTCCCATCCATACATATTTTGCACAAAGCAATTATTGGACAAGAATATTTTGTCAAAAGGTAAGATAAAAATTCAAAAAAAAGAAAACATTCAAACAAACAGATTTGACACACAAAAAAATTACATTATAATAAAACCAGTATTAAAGTTTCTATCTACAACCTAATGCTAGAGTTCATCAGGAAGGGGGTGTTTAGAGAAAGACTAAAATTAAATTACTAATATACAATTAGAATGGAATAAAATGCAATTGGGAATGGAAATAAAATGCAAGAGAACAGAATAAAAAAATCATACTACCTCAGCCAGGACCCGAACCCGGATCTCCTGGTTTCCGGGCGGGCATACTATCCATTGCTCTACCGACACTAGCCAGATGATTCATTCTACTCCCTGCACTCTACTGGGAGTCTAAAGCCTTGCATTTATTGTATAAAATTAATGTAGGATTAAATACCACAACAAATACAATATTTAAAATTAAAATAGACAAAAACAACAACAAAAACTATACACAGAAAAAACTTATCATGAACTGTGTGAACGATACATATACCTCTCTGTCAATGTCAATGGATTTTGTTTTTAAACTTTCTATGTAATGTAAACCCCAACTCTTAATATTTAATTTTCTAAATAGCAAAAACACATTTAATGTTTCATATACAATTTTTTAATATCAATGGTTTAATAGTCATAATAGTAATTTTATTTGATCAACCATAAAAATCAAACTTTGAATTACTGATAAACTATATAGACTGCAGTTTTGTATTTTAAGGCGACATGACAAATTACATTAAGTAATGCAATTAGTTATGGCTTCTAAACATTATATTAAAATTTAGAGATGAAATAAGCCTCATCTCCTCACTTTTCCATTTTAAGGTGAACTTCCAATCTTAATTGGTCAATTTGATATTTTTCTTTTGTCACTAGACAAATCTGTCTTGAGAAGAGAGGATTATCAGGAATTCGGCGATGGTAATTGAAGATTAAAAACTAATTTGTCACTAAAATTTAGCCAACATTTCGGCCTGAATTTCATGCCGTCTTCAGGGCTGAATATGAAAAAGAAACATACAAAATAATATATAAAAATATCTATATATGGTAATCAAAAAAATAAAAATGAATGAAAATATGAAACTGTGTGTAATTGACTATATAAAATTGATATTGAACATATTGGAAAGAAAAATTATTAATAATATTCATAAATGTAACTTACTAAATAGGGTTATGGGGAGAGAGAATGGCTAGTGCTCAACTGAATCTACATCATGAGTGATCTGTTTTAAAAAAAATTTTATTTGACCATTATGGAAAGGAACGAGAAACTGATGAAGGAGTGGGGAATGGATGAGAGGGTTTAATGATTTAAAATGTAGCAGGCATCCGGGGTACCTTACACACGTTACACAAGGAAATTAAAGAAATATAAGTGGGGATTTATCCGTTCCATAAATTTCTTACTTACTGATCTAGAAGCTTCAATAAGTTTTTCCCTAATGTAATTTTCCAAATCACTTTTTAATCTTAATTAAGAAGACTCAAGTTCTTTTATTGTTAAATCAAACATGTAGGAGTGGGGGATTTCCTGAAATTCATGTGCAAGTATAAATTTATTTAGATTTCGCTGGAGTAATATTTAAGTTAGATAAATAAAAATCAACAAAGATCTGTTTAGTGAATAAAGAAACANGGTCTCTCCCCATGTGATCGTCATTGAATGTCATTTTTACTTTTCATTGTAATCAAATTACAAAATGTATTTGTTTTAACAGAATGTAATAAATAAATAAAAGTTAAAAAAAAAAAATTTAGGTATGTATCAAGACATGTTTAAAAGACCATACAAAATACTGTAATATGAATAATAAAAACAAAATATATTACAGAAACTTATATTAATATTTAACTTCCTAAAAAACAATATTATTTTTTTATTCCATTAAAAAAAATTTTAGCTTTAAAAAACCCAAGAGTAAAACATCTTAGTCTTTTACATACACACATGTGTGCGTGTGCACGTGCACACACACTCGCCGTTTTTAACCTTAATCTGACTTGTTAGACAATTAGAAATTACTTTAACTGGACCAATCACCTTTAACTAAATCCGAATAATCTCAGTTACTACAAAATCAGACTAAATCTGATTTATCCTAAATATAATAAAATGGTCTATTAGATATAAGCATAAGTTAAATACACTTACCTCGTAAAAAAATTATATATAAAACATAGTTTAATTTAAATACCTAAATAAATAATTGAAATAGTCATATAGCATCAAAATAATAATTTAAAAATTTCTTTAATATCACCATTAGGACTAGAAGTTAATTGGAAACCAGTCACTAGATTACAAAATATTATTAAATGTTTGAGAAATTTTAATTTAAATACTACACAACTCACTATGTTCTTAATGTTTCAAAATTAATATCTAGAAACTAACATAACTACAATCAGAAATATTGCATCAATAATAATGATAATTAAACATTTAAATGTTTAGCTTTATTTTTTCAGTTTTAGCAACCATCAAGTTCATTATAAAGCCACTTAACCCAGTATTCAGTTTTTTTTTTCTTTTAATTAATAAATCTTTATTTATACCATTCTGTTATTTAACATCCTGTAGTTTGGTGACACAGAGAATTACGCAATAAAAATAAATAAATTATTTAAAAAATTCAAATAACAATAAAATAAATAAGTGAACATCACTATGCAAGTAGAAGAGGTCCATCGACCTTACTGCTAATAAGTTTAGGCATTACGACCCAGGAGGGCCATCTCCGTTTCAGTCACCAGGGAATCCTCCCAATTCCTGTAAGGATTGGAGTCGGATGACAGGGATTGGGCATGTGGATTAGTAGGATGAAATTAGAGTTTACTATGGAAGAGCTTGAAGCGGGTGGAGATAAGATCTTGGACGAAAGGAATATTCGTGATGAAGGGTAGAGTTGGACACTTAATATGGAGCATTAGCATTATTCTGAGCATTTTGGACTTAAAGGATGGTATTCATTAGATATTAGAAGGCTTAGCAGCACCCCACAGTTCTGCACCGTAGATCCAGATTGGTCGTATTATGGTCTTGTAGATGGTCAGTTTGTTTTCTATTGTGAACTGTAAGCACTTATTTATAAGGCTGTATTCTTGCCTTATATTGGAGTCTATGGCTCCTGTTGAGTTCTTATTGCTTGATTTTAATATGTTCACCCTAGTTTAGTCGTGAGTCAAGGTGGAACCCAAAGTAACTGACTGAATCGGAGAAAGATACAGGGATGTTATTTTACCCAACATTATTAGGAAAACCTTACATAAATAATTATAGATAATATTAATTTAAGTATTTAAAGATTTAATTTGCCATTCTGAATAAAAAGAAAAATTTTAAGTTGGATTGCATTACATTCGAATTTTAAAAACAAATTTACAATGATACTGAAGAATCTTATTAGTTAATGTTTCTGTGATATACTTTCTTTTCGTTCACTTGAACATGAGAAGGACAAAAAATGAAATTTTTCATGGACCAACCAATATAAAGTAATAGTAAAATCTATCAAAACAAAAAAATATTGCAATAATTATTATGATAATAAAATTATTACATAGCAGCATCAGAGTGTTTCAATAATGCCACATTTGTATGTCATNTTCCAGTCCAAAGTCCTTCGCACAATCCTCAACACTCCTCCCTACGTATCCAATAAAACCATCCATTCTGACCTGCAAGTACCTTTTGTTTCCGAGCTCATCCACTCCAGGTTTGATAAGTTCCACACAAGCCTCCAAGGACATCCAAATCCTCTAGTCCTTTCCCTGGCATCCCACGTTCATCCCTACCACCTTCCCCGATTCCTCTAGAGGAGGTGGCCAAGGGACCTCCTACTCCAGCCAGTTTAGTTAAAATATCAAGGGAGTGAATGCACTGACATTCTTCTCCCCCTCTCACTCCCTCCTTGACTCCCTGCCTAGTTTCCTTCTTATCCTAGGATAAGGATGTGTGCCAGATAGTCTATCACGGAATAACCAGGGCTCCTCTCTGAGGATGGGTTATGTCCCGGGATAGATGAGCAAGGACGACAATGTGCCCCATCAAAAATTATAATGTATAGAAAATGTACAGAATAATTTTTTTTAAATAAAGAGTTAATTCAGAACTACCCACAATTATTCCGTCTAGTCTAGGTGTCAGTGATAGATATCACCGGTCCGTGAGAGTTATATTGTTATATTTTTCTCGGTATTGAGTTATGTTTTTGCCAATCTATTCTCGAGGAGAAAAAGTTAATTAGAGACAACACTCAATAAGGTGTTAAAATTTCTCATCCTGTCCTCTTTTCTTTTGTAAATCGTGCTCGCTAAACATTTTAGACGTGGCCAATAGAATGAATTATTACCTCTTAATATTTTAATAACAGCACTACCTTAAATAAAGCCGTCGTATATTTTACTGTGAAGTGTAAGCACGAGCTCATTTAAGACTGGTTTCCTCAGCCGGAGGAGTAAGAGTTTTCGGGGTCAGTCAAGGCACGATCTAGGCATTGAGTAGTCACTTCCCCGCCCGTCTAAAGCGAATCGGTATCATACTAGACTTGGGCAGAAAACGATAGCAGATTGAGAACTAAAGAGGATGAGAGTGAGGCAGAGTGCGAAGCTTCCCCAGAAGAACCGTAGCATGTATTCTGCAAATAAAACCCTGAAGGGATTATTGATTTGTTTGTTGTAGAGGTACATGCTTTGTAAGGGAGATAACCTCACTGAGGCTCTTCAGTTATATGTATGTATACCTTTGGCTCCAGTGAACTTTCTTTATCCCACCTTGTTTGCTTGCGCTTTGCATTGGATGCTAAACAAAATTAACTTTGTATAATTAGTGATATTTCGCGAGGGAATGTGAAAATGGCAGCTGAAGACACTTTCACCCACCTATCAATTAAAAACTTGCTCTAAAATTCTTAAACATGTCTACAATTTTTACAAAAATAACCAAAATAATAATCATAAGCATTCAAATAATTTTTATTTTTTAAATGGGTAGACTGCATACCAAATTTGGATCTTTTTAGTTCCTCTTTTCTGTCAAGCTTTCGGGATTGAAAACCCCATCATCTAGGCCCTAATAGGTACAATTCATTTGGAGATTCACCGGGTAATGTTTTGGAATATCTCAGTGAAAAACGTTTCCAAGAAGAGATTGACAAGTACGTACCAAGCCTTATTGATTATTTTTGTCATAGTGGTTTTTTCAATTTTCCTCCACTGTGAATATTAAGTGTGCCAAAACTAATAGTAATAGATCTGCATTATATTGTTGGGATCTATTACGTTTTTGTTGAGTCTTCATGCTGATTTGTTCAAATTCTAAGACTAGAGAGAAGGCGTTAGTGTNATATAATTCAAACAGAATATTATTAGACAAATGTCATTGCATTTACTCAAAACAACACCTCTTCAAGTAGGATAAATTAAGCCTCGCTAAAATAACCATAGAGCTGGATTCAACAATCCAAGAATGTCCATGATCTAAAGGTCCCTAAAGATGAAGCATAACATCCTTAACTTAAACAATGGATATATTTGAGGAAATTAAAAACATTTTCAAGATCATTTAAGTAAAAAATAAAATTTAAAAAAATTGGTTTATGATGAGAGGTTAATCAGGAATTCGCTCTGGGGAGCTGAAGAATTAAAACTGATTTCTAAACAAAATTCTTTTCTCTTTTTTTTTTAATTTTGCCAATGTTTGGCCTAAATTTCAAGCCTTCATCGGGGCAAATAGGGTGATGGCGAAAGAGAGAGAGAGAGTGGAGAGAGGTTCTTTACAATGTTTCACAGCCAGTAAGTAAAAAGGTTTACCTCTCTTTCCAAAATACATTTCATATCACAAAATGATTCCTATAAGTAATATAATTAAGAAATCAAAAGAGAATAGATTGAAAAGTAAACATAAAATCTCAAAATAACAGATTTAGAATGCTTGACAAGTTTTGTCATCATAATAATTGTTATATTGTTTTGTCATAATTATTTATTTATTTTCCATACAGTGACAAATTTCAAGCAACACAGCCATATACAGGCATAATTAATACAAAAAGAAAATAGTAAATACAGACTATCATAATAAATAACAGCTAAAAACAGGTAATTATAAATAATAATAGCAAAGAGTCATTATGTGAAGAATAAATTTATGTTTATGTACAACCTCATTAACAACAAATCATAGAAATTAATGTTCTGAACTGCTGTTAGATGATCCAAACTTTTAACTAAGTATTAGCATAAAAAACTGAATATATTTTTAAATTATTGCAAAGTAAAACATGCATTAGAAACAGTAATTATTATATTAGTAATCAAAATCAAACTATAAAATAAAAATAAGCAAAAACTGTAGGAAAGCAAGTATGCCACACAGAGAAATCTNAATGAAAAATATTTGTCTTAAAAGGAATGTAAAATAAACTATGTCCCTAATACTAAATTACTTAGTATAATCATAAAAATCAAAACAGGTTGATTCCAATAAATATATGTACTAGAAACATTTAACACATAAAAAAATCAACTAAATGTTTAATGGTTTAGTTTATTCACTTTACACATTAAAATAAAAGAAAAAATCAATCCATGCTTAATTAAAGCTAATAGGAATAATTAAGGATCTTATATGAAAGATTGCACAGCAAAAGTGAAATGGCTCTGTTTGAGCAGACCCTTCAGCAAATTTCTGCTAAACAAAACGTAATTCAAAATCAACCTCAAACAGTATTAACTAAAAACTGGAAGCTTTATTAAAATAGAAATATTAAAAGAGGCTACTAAACATTAAAATTAGATGTATAACAAAGGTCAATTTTTAAAGTTTAACATTATTATTTTAGAAAACTAGACTCAAAAAATATAATTTCAATTTCATATTAACTCAGAAAAAATAATAGCATTATACAAATTTAAGAATAAATTATCAGCAATGAGAAAGGAGATATAATAAGTGACAGTTCAACTGCCAGCTCTTCATATAGTCTCATAAATAAATAAGTAAAGTTCAAAAGCACAATAAATAAAAGCTCACCCATTTTCTCTCCAGAAACAGGCATATTAACAATATATAAAAGTAAAATATCCTATCCTCAATATCACACGTGACCTATATCAATTCAATCTGTTTGCGACACCCGGGAACTACAAGATGACAGGAGACTAGCGCATGACAAGGTTCATAGAGGTTATTTTTTTTTTTTTTTAAATTGGAAACATCTATCTCATGTTGCTCAAGATTGGTTGCATTTTCTAAGATTAAGTAATAAAAATATTGATAAGCTAAATAAATTTATACCTATGATGAGTACAATTTTGATCACAATCTGCTGTATAATTAATTTTATTTTGATAAAAAATTATCTGATACGTTTATGAATCATCTTTAAAAACTTTTAAAAGCTCTTATCTTTCTAGCAAATACTTCTTTCAAATGTGTATTGAATATAAGACCACTCGAAAGAGTACAAACGAGAACCTCAACAGAGATTCGAGTTTCACTTGGTCGTTCCAATATTATTTTCTAAATAAGCATAATCAAATTAAATCAGGTAGCAGTTTTTACAAGGTTTTGTAAAATATGAGATGATTCTTGTTGGCAGGCAAGTTGATCCGTGTGATGACAAAATTAGGAGTATAGCAGCATGCTTAGCGCTTAACCTGAGGGTCAGATGTTTATTGATAAGCCGATAAACTTTAATGTATTCGGTACCGAAAATGTTATCCATTTCTTGACGCTTATGTGATGTTGCCCAGTTTTTTCTTACTTTATTTATTTTTAGTGATCTGCCCTTTCCATTCACTTTTTTTTTTTAAATCCATTTATTATAACATAATTTTGAATTACGTGGATTTACTTGAGTCATAATGATGTAATACATACGGGGTACAAGTTATGAGGTAATTGGGGTTCGGTCCAAAAGCACCTTTGGACCGAACCCCAATTACCTCTTAGCTCTTGTATCTCTACAGTCAAGAACATCTCCATCTACCAAGGGTAGATTATAGGCGCCGTATACGCTAAGGTTTTTTCTTGGTGAGCTACTACCACAATTTTTATTTATTTTTAAGTGGGGGTGTCAGCATAGTTTTATAATACTATCAAACTTATGAGGTAGAGTAACAGTTTGTGTGGGAAAATGCGGTCTATTTAAATTCGTCTGGGCATTTATAGACCAACCATTTTATTTATAGCATAATAATTGCAACATAAGCGTATGGAGTAGAATTAGTCGTTAATGGCTGAATCGGGAAATGGAAAATAAAGTTAATAACAATTTGTAAAACTTTCAGTATTTTGGTTGTTATGGATTTATAAAAAAAAGTATAAAACATAATGAGGTAAATAATTAATGAGAGGGAACAGAAAATAAAAAACTATCTGTCCTCGCCAGGAATCGAACCTGGATCTCTTGCTATCCGGGCCTCGCGTGCTGACCATNATAAAAATATAATGAACGGAGTAACTTTATTTTCTACAACATGATAGATACATTTTCTTTTAGATATGTTTGTTTAAAAGATACATTTGTTTTTAGAATATGTAATCGTGAATCATGACAAATAAAAGAGAAGCATTATATTTTTATAAAAACATTATCAATTAACATCATTGTTATCATTATGCAGTATTAGCATTTTGTTAACTTAATACCAAATTTACATTAACTTAAATTTTTCTATTAATACCCAATACCAAGAGAGCATTAAATACCTTAATTGATAATAAACATATCGAAATTGAAGCAAGATAGTTATTTAATCAAGAATGATCAATGACTAAAGGTTTTAGCCAGAATTTATGTCTTTTGTTGGTGTTGATAATGATTTTAGCATTGACAATTGTCATGAGTTGCAGGATACACTAGAATAATTTCAAAGTGTGGACAATATAGAATGTGTTTCTTGTAATAAAGACAAAAAGTTTCTTACTTATAAGAAAATTATATTTACCAGGAGAGGTCAAAAATTTCTCATGTTTCTCTAATGAGTAGTTATATCCACACAAATATTCATAATCCTGCTGTTGGTCCAGTACTTATATTTTTTTTACTATAATCAGTTAGCACTTGCACATCTCTCGTAAAATGATTTGCCATGATTTACACCTTGGGCTAGATCTGGATCTAGCGACTACTTTCTGTTTTTGAAGCTCAAAAAGGACCTTGGAGGAAAGCTGAAGATGAAGATGAAGACCAACTCAAAGAGGCTATTGATGCTCATTTCATTCCAAAGAAGAAAACATTTGGGGGCAAAGGAAAATAAATAAATAAATGTATTGCTTTTAAAGGGACATTTTATTGAAAAATAATTCAATATAATATCCCCTAATGTTTTGAATCCATTCCTTTCTGATTAAGGACAAGAATTTTTAACCTCCCCTAGTATCTTCTACCTAATAAACATTATTTTCTTTATTTAATTGCAATTTTTAGGTTATACTTATGTTTGCTACAAAATAGTAGTCTTTAAGTAGAACTCATCTTATGCAGGCATTTTATTACTAGGAATTCCCCTGTTAATTTTGTGTGGTAAAGTCTTCTTAACCATTCTGTAATTAAAATAAACAAAATTAGCACAAATTCATTTTTAAAGATAAGAAAAATCACTCTAATATTTTGATTTACTTACGAAATACAGTCAATTATAGGACAAACAGAAAGACATAAAGTGCACCCTGTACAATCATCTGTGACAAATGGAATATGTGAATTCTCATCAAATCTGATGGCCTGATAACCAGAATCATTACATGTCATGTAGCATTTACCACAATTTATGCACATGTCCTACAAAAATAGAAAAATTTTAAATAATTATTTACATGACACACAAATAAATAAAACACCATTAAATATTATGTAGATTATTAAGCAACTTTTTTCATAATACTTTTTAAAAGTCAGGTAATGCCTAATTAAAAAGGATAATGAAATACGAAAAGATTGAAAGAAAGAAATGGAAACTTCATCGTCAGAAAAGTAGCAGTGTAACTAACACTTAGTGACTTAGTTTTCTGAATAACTAATTCTTGTCAGTTGCTTGAACTGACTTTTCTTTCTGCCTTCTTGAAAAAAGAAGATCTCATAGCTTTCCAATAGGCCGGCTTTCACAGATTCTATCCAACAGAAGACCAAGTTTCCTACATTGACTATTTCAAGGATAGGAAGCAAGAGTTAACTCAAGAAATACTAGGAGTCAACCAGAAAATTTTTAAAGTAATGAGCCCCCGGGATAAGTATTTTTCTTAGTAATATATCTCTTTGGATCTACCTTGACCGAACCCCAACTAAAATCATCTAAGAATAATATCTACGGTCAACAAACTCTCCTTTTGAACTAATATATATAGTTACTATAGCCTGGTGTTCTGTGCATAGGCAGATGGTTAATAATGAGGTACTTGACCTCAGAAGGTGTTACTGCTTTAATCAGTAAGGACATTGGTAATGGAGTGTCCTGTGACTCCTAAGCCTCTGCGTTATTGGAAAAATTATCGGAATCTGGATGAGGAGTAAATGTTTGCTTTAGATGCTTGGCAAATATTTGGTCTTTGTCTTTTTGGAAGAGGTTCAGGAACCATCTTCTCAACGTAAAAGAGCAGAAGGTTCATGATATTTTAGTATCCTGTGAGTAGCAGTTCAGAGGGATTTATCTGTCACTGAGTGGCTAGACAGGTTGCCATTAAATGCATTTTTCATAAAGTAATAGTTTTTGTTTTATGAGAGGGGATAGCTGGTTGAACTCCCTACGATCTGAGGGATGCCTTAACCTCAGGAATAGGGCTCGAGTTTGACGTCTAGCCAGTATGAGATTTTTAATAGAATCAGGGAGGGGTTCAGCTGAATTTACAGAGTAGCGGGTGCTGGAGGGTTTTTAGTTTGCCTTCCAAAAACATTGCTGAATCCTAACAGAAAAGAATTAGACACCATCATCCAGCTCTTCAGATGTTTTAAGGAGATTCCGAGGTCAAGTGACTCTTCTAGTAGAGTTCTAATAAATGGCCAATCAATGGGACCATTTATTAAGGTTAAAGGCAATTGTCTAGGGAGCTAAATACTATGCTAAAAGATTTATTAGCTGGTAGAATGAATCTACTTTTTCCTACAACAGAGTGGATTAATAGTTATTCACAATAAATATACATTCATAAAGCTCCTCTAAATTTTACCCTTCAAATAAATGATCAGATCATCTGCAAAATGAAATTATGCTCCCTCATTCTGGAATTATATTATTAAACCAAGTAATATTAATAGAAACAATTTTGCAATAGGTACTCCTTTTAAATACTATTAACTAGATTCAAATGGAGAGTTTTCGACTGTGGAGTTTATTAGTAGATTTTTTTTTGTTGAGGTTCTGTCAAGAATGATCCAAAAAATACAACAAAAAAATGTGTATTTTTAATTATCTGCCAAAGTTTGGGCTTACATTGTAATCCATCTTAAGGGCTACCATGAAGGCGAGAGGGGACATTGTGTCACCTGGATCACATGATCATTCACAGTCATGAACGACGTCCCTCTCGCCTTCATGATAGCCCTGAAGATGGTGTACAATGTAAGCCAAAAGGTCGGCCGATAATTAAAAAATACATTTTTTTAAAATTATGTTTTGGAACAACCTTGACCGAACCCAAACAAAAATGTCAAGAAACATTAATATATTTCCGTTCATACTCCTTTAAAGCATGCATTTGGATTTCTAAAAAAAATTAGAGTGTGAATTAAAATCTTCCATCCACAGAACAAGTTCAGACTTCTTTCATAAATCTATTAAAGATTATTTATAATAAATGCATTTAAAATGAGTAAGTAAATATTGCAAAAAGAACATTAATAAATATTTACTTATAAGTAAGTGAAAACAGTACTTAAGTGAACTTCTTGTACCTATGACTAGGAGCTCTTCAATTAAATAAACCGGCTCAACTGTAATAATATCCCCAATTAATGTAGTAACATCCCTGTGCATAATTTGCCCAAAATTCTTGTCAGGAAATTATTAAAAAATTTAGTTTTTATTATTTGATTGTTTGAGATAAGTTTCCTGATGTATGCTATGTCAGCATTAGTAACCCTTATAATAATCTAAACATTTTGTTTTGGGTTGAAATTCAAGCTTTTTACAAACAAAATGACAATGAGAAAGCTTAGGCTGAATCTTTCCTCTGAACAGTAAGACAAATAAAACTGTTTCTAATTACATGTATATTAAAAAAAATTTTTGCCATGAATAATGGTAATAAATATTGCCTAGATTATCTTTAGCTTCATCAATTACCTTAAGAATAGTTCCATCCTTAAAAATTTTACTCAGCCCTTGTCATGTAACTTTTCATAAATCTATTAATGGGATAAAACTATTAATGTTCATTTAACCGGAAGAATCATCAATGACAACTATAAAATATATTTTAGCACACTTTTGTTTTTATTTAAAAAGGTATAAAATACCAGAGGGCTTAGGTTCAAAGTCCACAGCTATATCTATCAGTATACTGAAAAAGAGAAGAACTAATTCTTTACTGTGAGAAGTTTCACTAATTCTTATGATCGGCCTCACTATATGTTACCTCTATCAAGGTTTGATAAAGGTAACATATAGTTACCTATAGTTATTACTTTACTATAACATATAGTTATTACTTTACTTTGTAAAGTAGAATTATTACAATTTCAATGAAAATTACTATATTTTTGTAAATAATTTTAAGGACAGAGATCTGCAAAAATTGAACACTTCCTGTTCCAAGATTTTTAGAATATTTTCAGCTGAATGAGATAAATGTTTGCCATAAAAGAATTGGTATACATCTTATTCATTTAATGGGTACAATCAATTCCATCAGTTTCATAGTGAAAGGAAAAAATTATAGAAGGATGATCTCATATGAGAAATTATAACACACGAATAAAATTGTATGAAATATTATCTNTATTATTTTATAATTTTTTTATATATATAAAATTGAGGATTCAAGACTTACCCAATGGTGTCAAATTGTTTGTACTTACAAATTACATTGCCCTCTGGAGTAGATAGTAGATAGTTTTGCACTCGTAGCAAAATACTGTATGCAAATGGCCAATCTCCAAAACAATATATTTCATCTTTAGCCTCTCTTCAAACTTTTCAAAAACTGAATTTAATCAGAAAAATTTGTGAAATGATCAAAATCCAAATTATTTTGGTATTAACTTTGAAGCAAGATTTACTTAGGCACCTCATATTGGGCAGAACATTCGTCAGGGTATGACAAGAGCAGCCCTTATGAAGAAAATAACTGGGGTTCATATCTGAGAACATTAAGGTTGCCATATATAGAATATATCTGACCCATCTCAAGCTATCACCAGTTAGGGAACTGCGGCTACACGAATTTTAAGAGGGCCGCTGTTGTAAAACATTAGAGCATGAGGATTATGACTGGAGCAATGAAATCGTCCCCAATTGAGAAAATGGAATTTCCCTTCAATGAAAGACAGAGAAATTTGAAACTCTCACACCTTGATATAAAATCCATTTCCAATCCTAATTATCCATATCCCATTAAAAAAAAAAGCACTTTTCCACATTACTTCAAAACTGTAACTGTAATAAACTTGACACACATATGTTTATGATTTATTGTGATATTCCGAGTTATTAATTAATGGCACAGCACTTTAATTGGATATTTTTAGCTTTGGGGTATCTGTTGTGGTGCCTATTTTCTTTATAAATCGTATCAGCCATAACAAGTCCTTACATACTTCACACACATAAATAAATTTTGTCTCAGTGGTTGATACAGCTATACTTTGTAACTTCTCCACAGAATATTACAATCATTCCAGAGGTTGATTTCCTTGAATCAATGTCTCCTGCATAATCAGCATCCCCATAAGCTTTTATTCCATAGTTATTATCAGGATGGTACAGGATAATAATTGTAGGTTCCCTTAAGGTATCTAAAAATCCTTTTGATCATGAGTCAATGCTTCTTTAGAGGTCTAGACAAATGTTGTGATAACATGTTTACTGCAAAGACCAAATTCTGGTCTTGTTACAACTGCTAAGTAGAACAAACTACCAATTACTTCACGATTGGGAATTTGGTTGCCTAATTCACAAATAGGTGTCTCATCCCGAAACATCCTCAACATTTATCCAGATACTCTGGATTGGTATTATATGGTACATCCCAAATTTCTTTACATTTTTATCTTTTTTTTTTTATCTTTTGAAACAAACTAATCATTAAGTCACACCTCCTTTGTACATTTATAAAGTGATGGTTCCAGCATTGGGCTGATTGTTTTAGCCCATAAAGCCTTTTTTTAAATTTACTGAATCTTCCCGATTGGTCATCAAAACCCTCTAGCTGTCGGATGTATAACTCTTCACTTAGATTAGCATTTAGGAAAGCAGTCTTAATGTCAAATTGTGAAAAAATGCAAATATTTACAAGCAGCAAAAGTAATTAACGTTTTTTAGTGTCCCAATGAGCAACAAGACAAAATGTTTCCAATTAGTCAAATCCGTACTTCTGTGAAAAGCATCTAGCAGCTAGAGGAGCTCAATAAGAATCCACAGTACCATTACTATTTAACTTTTTCCTGAACACCCACTTATTGTCAATGAGGTTCTTACCATTTGGGAGTTCAGCAAAAAAAGGTTATTTACTTATATGGAAAAAAAAAAAACTTTGTTCTTAATAAGCCTCAGTATTCCTCTTCTATTGCTGGCTTTCATTGGGCAATATCAGGTGACTCTACTGCTTGCTTGAAGTTCAAAGGGTCATCTGCAAGATACTGGTCTGGCTTCCTTTGGGCAGAAGATCACACAGTTTCACTCTTGATGAACCTTCCCTTGTCGAAGATGGTTCTTGGGATGTCCCTGCTTCAACACTTGTTGCTTGTACGTCCAATTCAACAATCCCCTTGTCCAAAATAATTCTCTTCTTCTGATGAATTAAACACAAATCTTGTGTCTTCATTACATTCCAAGTTAATGGTTATCTCATTATTGACACAATGAGGCTCATTTAGCTCTTAGAATCTTTTCTTCAAGAAAGACAACAAAATAAGTCTTTTTTATCATTGTCATATCCTACAAATATCAGTTTCTAGGAAACTGTTTCTTTTGTTTTTCTTTTGGGATGAGTTTTATTGCTTAAACAGCCAAACATCTAAAGATGATGGATTAGGCTTCCTCTTAAACAGGCTTCATAAGGTGTCCACGTCACTGAGAGGTTTTGCTGGGCTTCTGTTGTTTAAATGCACAGCTGTTGAGGGAGCTTCTACCCAATATGTCTTAGGGAGACTGGAATCCTGAAGCAAACAGTGAACCTTTTCAACAATTTTTCTCTTTGCACGTTCCATCACACCATTTTGTTGAGGCATGTCTGGAACTGTTGTCACGTACCAGATACCTCTAACTTTGAGAATATTAGAGAATTAATTATTGATATATTCTTTACATTAATCAAAGTGAAGACACTCAAGTTTTTGGTCAACTTGATTCTCCACCAGATTACAATATTCTTCTAACTTGGTCTTCAGGAACTTCAGAAACTTTGTCTTTGGTCTTCAAATAGTAAATACAAGTGAATCTAGCATAATCATCTACCAATATAAAAAAAGCATCTACTTCCAAAAATGAAAACATTTTCCAAAGGACCGCACAGATCAGTATGAACAATTTCCAGGGGATTCTAAGCTCGAAACTTAATTTTCTTAAATGGTAAGCGAGCTTGTATACCAGATATACATATTTCACATTTTTTATCAGTAGTCACTAAAATGTTGACTCTATTGGCCATGTCTTTTAATAGGTGCATATTCTTCTAGCTAAGGTGGCTTAAGCACCGATTCCACAATTTCTTCGGGCATGTAACAATATAAACATGTTTTTGTTCTTCAAATGCCACTCATAAATACCATTGTCAAGAGAGGTCAAGGCAGTCAGTTCTCCAGACGTGTTGAAAACCACTTTTATCAAATACAATTTTATTTCTATTCTCGGTCATTTTACTGACTGAGAGTAAGTTTACTTTTAAGTACGGAACATAATGAACATTGTGTGTTGTTGTAGTTGAAGTTTCCTGGCCCACTGAGAGGTTGAGATCAATTTGTTCATTGTTAGCCATATAAATCTTGATTGGATTGATCATGTCCTTTATTTTCCTTGAGGCATCGAAAAATGTCAAAGTTTCAAATATATTTTTAAAAGCCTCATCAAATATGAATAGTCTCAAGGGAAATCTGCTAAAGGGACTAATTAGTTCTAGCGTAAAATAAAAATATTTTTTAAAAGACAAATTATCAATAAACATGTTAATATTACTTACATCATTTATTAATGCCACAACTTGGTCTTTGCTATCAAGATCCTTGTAAGTAGTAATATATGGTAAAGAAGAGCCAATTATACTTTTCAGAGAGAATGACTTTGGTGTGAATGCAATCTTTCTATTTTCTCCATTTGATAAATTAATGTTTTCATTTTTAAATATAAAACTTTCTCTTATTTTCTGGTATTCACCAAAATGGGGAAGAACCTGAAATGTATTTAAAATTGCATAATGTTTTTTAGCAAAGTTGAATCAACTTCAAAATATAGTTTTTCTTTNAAGAGAGAAAAAATTTTAAATCTAAAAAATTCTAATTCATTTTGATAAATGTCAGTGATAATAAAATTATATTTGCTTAAAAGATAGGGGAATACAGTAAGGATGGTATTTATACAAAAGCTGAATTATTGTACATAATCACGCTTTTTAATAAGAATAAAACTAATTTATTCGATGAAACGAGGAATAAAAATGAGATTGTTATCTTTCAGCTTTCCTCATTTTTGTATCAAACTCATTGCGGCTATATAACTCTAAAATAATTATTTGGGTAGAACTGAAGTGGAAATGAATGGAAGTGTCTAATTGGAATATTGTTAATTAATTAAAACATAACTAAATATACAAAAACCCTTTGCTTTGGGATGGTAAAATTTACAGAAATCCAGAACTAAATTATTTATTCAAATATATATTTACCCATTCCCGCTCTGTCCGCAGCAGAGTTAATATCGTACTCCTGAAGATCCCTCTTTTTATATGTGAAAAAGTGCTCAGTTTGTGTTGAGATTTTACATTTATGAGGAGGTGGAGACAGTGATCACGTATATGAATTTCCAATAGTTTTTCTTCAACAGTCATCGCTGTAGGAGTAAAACAACTTTTGGAGTACAGCCCACTTTCCAGTCAGTTATCAGCTCGGAGGATAAGTACTATCTCCAGAGGCGGCTTACCGGATAACGGCCCCATTGTCTGCCCCAGGTAGGAGAGATAGCAGTTTTTAGATCGTAATGTCCTACTTAAATCTAAAAGAAATTTAAAACTGTTATTTCTTCGGTTATTTTATTTATTTAAAAAAAAATATTTTAATTAATTAATTACGGGGATATGGAATGAGTGATAGGTTTCACCAGCTCCTATCTGGGGAAAAATGGGGAAGAGATCCCGCCTGGTGAGAACCCCTTCTAACTCGCCGAGAAAGCAGCCTCTGACAAAGAAGACAACACGTTCCAAGAAGACACTTGGGCGAAGTACCTCTGCCACCTATCTGCTCTCCGAGCATAGCTCACCACAACCAGCCCCGCCCAGAGTACAACTTCTCTCACTAATACAGCCATGTCAACCTCCCCCGCCGCGGACCTCACACTCGTCTCACCTACAATAAATAACACCGTGTCCATGGACACTGCTCCACCTACTGAACATGATGATGAAGAAGAGTCACCATTTTCCACGGTTAACCGTTTTCGCCCTCTTCAGGACCTCCCTCAAGAAGATCTCACTAGTCCAACCCAACAGGCCAGGTTTAGTAGACCACCGTCTATATTCGAGTCTGGATTGGAATAATTCAAACTCTTTCGAGAAAATCTCAATCAAGAGGTGGGAAGTGATAAATACCACCTTATAAATAGGACGGACTCCACAAAGTAGTCAGCTATGACCCAGATTCTTACAGAAAAATAATTCGATATCTCGATCCAGTTAAGGCCCAGTACCATTCCTACCAAATTAAAGAGAACAGAGCTCTGCGTGTGGTTGTTAGGAACCTGCACCGTAACACACCCACCACTGACATCAAACAAGAGCTCGAAGAATCTGGGTTTAAGGTCCACCAAGTCGTGAATGATTACACACCCCGAAGAGACACCCAAGGGAGACGATTAGGTGGACTTCAGACCAGACTCTTTTACGTCGAGCTGGATCGTGATGACAATACGGAAATGATATACGACGTCAAATTTATCCTAGGTTGCAAAGTTGTGATAGAAAAACCCTATAAGAAACGCGACTTAGCACAATGTTTCAGGTGCCAAGCTTATAGGCATACAAAAGCCTTCTGCGCACACCAACATCGCTGCCTCAAATGCGGGCGATCCCATCCAACCACTGAATGCATTAAACCTCCTGACGTACCTGCTACTTGTGCACTCTGCCAGCAAGCTCATCCAGCAAATTACAAAGGCTGCCTCAATTACCATAAGCTCAAAGCCATGAAGGACCCTGAAGAAGTGGTACAAATACCTCGCCCTCAAGTAAAGGTACCAGGTCCAGATTAAACACAGAAAACAAAATAACTCTTTACAAAACATTAATTAGACCTATCTGGACATATGGTATTGAATTGTGGGGCACAGCAAAGCCATCAAACATTAGATGTATCCAGAGGTTCCAGTCCAAAGTCCTTCGCACAATCCTCAACACTCCTCCCTACGTATCCAATAAAACCATCCATTCTGACCTGCAAGTACCTTTTGTTTCCGAGCTCATCC
>KZ809052.1:12635-29673 GCA_000696205.2 Oncopeltus fasciatus | reverse complement strand
ATTTTATAATTAAAAATTATGTTAGTTGTTTTATGATTTCTTAAACATTATGTTGTTCTAATATATTTTGTAAAATTATGAAATTATATTGCTGAAAGTTCAACAATATTTAGGTCTTCTATGTGAAGTGTTCATCTAACAGTCAATAGAGACACTACAAACAAATGTTTTTGCCTCCCTTAGTTAAAGTACCCCCATGCTCATAACAGTTGGAAGAGATCTACTGGCCTTAGAAAAAAAAATAAAAAAATCTACTGGCATTTTATTTATATTGTTTGTTTCTAGTTCAAAGGAATAAGCTTTATAATCAAAGCATTCAAAAGAAGTAAATTCATGATCTAATTTTAATAACCATGGCCTCCTTAGAGAATTTAAGACTTTCAGCATATCATCAAAGGTAAAATTTGGTTATCAAAAAATTAATTTTTTTAAAGCATATTTCCTAATCCCAGTAGCTGAAGCTGATAATAAAAAAATGCTATCATTACTCTGATCGAATTTTTTGAGTTTAATGTCATGAGTTTTGGTTTAAAAATGCTCCTTCAACGTTTCAAAGGTTTATCACTGAGGTTTATAATGGACTGGGCTTTGTATTTCCCCACTTGGATGACATATTTGTTGCATCTAAAAATGAAGAAGAATATTGCAAGCATTTCAAAATAGTTTGTTCTTGATTAGACAGACCATTATGGATTACGAATAAATATTTCAAAATCAAAAATTGGTCTCAATGAACTGGATGTTTTTGGGCTATACAATAACCTCTGAAGTTTCTAAACCAATGAAAGAAAAAATTCAAGTGATTTTGGATTATAAACTTCCAGAAACTGTACAACTACTACGAATCTTCTTAGGTATGCACAATTTGTATAGGCCATATATGAAAAATGCGGCAGAAACTCAAGCCTCACTTCATGAATATCTACAGGGAGCTAAAAAACGAGACAAAACTAAGATGTTCACGGATGCATCTGACACGGCCATTGGTTCTGTACTGTAGATATATGAAGACAAGGATGAAAACCTATTGCATTTTTCTCCAAGAAATTGAATAAAACCCACCAAGCGTATAGTACGTACGACAGGGAATTACTTGCCATTAATATGTCCATTAAACAATTTAAATATGTGCTAGAAGGCTGAAATTTGCAGATATATACTGATCATAAACCTTTGATATATGCGTTCAAGCAGAAAAGTGATCATCATGATAAAGAGCATCGCTGAACATTTGCAGTACATTTCTCAGTTTACCACAAATCTAAGACAGGTTAGTGGGAAAGAGAATATAGTGGCACATGCCTTGTCCAGAATAGACAAAGTCACAGCTGTATATTAGGAGAACATAGCCAAAAGCCAAGTGAATGACGAAGAGTTATAGGACCTTTTACAAAATAGTAATTCTTTAAACTTTAAAAAAAGGCGAACTTCAACAATATTCATGAATTCGCACACCCAGGAGTGCACTCTATCACCAATCAGATGACTATATAATTTGTATGGCCCGGTATCAGGAAAGACTGGAGAACATGGACCCAAGCATGTATAAACTGTCAGAAAAATAAAATAGGACATCACACAAAATTGGAATCAGGAAGGTTAAAGAGCCAGACAATAGATTCTTACAGTGCACATTGACTTGATTAGGCCATTACCACCGTCAGAAAAAATATACTGTTTAACTTGCATCGATAGTTTCTCAGGATGGATGGAAGTGATTTCATTAAGCAATATAAAGGCAGACACTGTTGCGAAAGCATTTTATGAACATTGGATTACTCGTTTTGGAGCACCTTCTCATATCATTTGTGATCAGGGGGGGGGGGGCAGTTCATTTCAGATTTATTCAAGAAATTAACAGAACTTAGAGGCTCCAAGCTTTAACATACACGCCATACCATCCCCAGAGTACTCATTACTTCCCTTCTAGATTTTCCCATAAAATCGAAAGACTGCATCGCACATTAAAAACAGCCACCAGAGCTCACACAAAACAGGATGGCCAGAAACTCTTCCTACTGTTTTGTTGGTACTAAGAATTGCAATAAGGCAGGACACTAATTACTCTGACTTTAAGACACAATAAGTTTGGTCAATTTACTTCAAATTAGTTTTTCTGGAGAATTTATATTTAAGTCTCATTTTTTTTTTCAATTTATTTAAGAGATTTTATTTATTGGTATTAGGTGAATTGATCATCAATGTTGCAGAGATAGTTTATCTTTCTGGTTGTTGGAACAGAAAGATAAACTATCTTTATCTTCCCAGCTGTTCAACAGCTGCTTCCTTATCCAATTTCACAAAATCTTGTTGTGGACCGATAACAGGGTAATGCCTCTCCAGTTCTGACAGTTTGCCAAGTTCTCGTTTTAAGGGATTTAACTAGTTGCGCTTATTTCATTGACTTGGTGTCAACCGTACTCTGCCCTTCAGAAGATGTATTTATGAAGCAACCACTTGATGGTTTGATGAAATTCTGCTGAAATGTTGTCACAATCTATTAATTGTTCGTCGAAGTTGAACGTCAGGATCATGCTAATTTTTTCCCCCCTTTATGAGAGTACAGATCAAAATTCCATGGGGAACAAATGTAAACTCAGAATTTTACATGGAGGCATTGGAAGATTTGTAAAACAGTATCTGAAGAAAGAGACCCGAAAATGTGCCAATGGTTTCTCACCCATCTTTATGAGAACATTCTGTTCCTCATATCGTTTTTGTTTCAGGAGATTTGGACCAGAAAAACTGTTCCTGTCAGCCCACATTTGCTTCCCAAAAATATAAAGTGTGCAAAAAGGAAAATCTTTTGACAGAATTCCTGACATTGAAATAGCCATGGCATAGCAGCCGAAAGCCCCTTCCAAATGAAAACTTCTAGAAATGCTTCTAGTCATGGATTCAATATTGGGGCAATGTATCATTAGTCGAGGACTGTATTTTGATGGAAATTAATCAAGATTCAATTATAAATTTTTTAAAATAAAATGATTTAGCATATTTTTTATAATACCTCATTAATCAATTTGTGATAATGACTGTTTGGTGAATAATGTATTCCTGAATGTTGTATAACGAATTGTGAATTTGTTTAATTCATTATTGTAGTTTATTATCATGTGAACAATTTATATTACTAACATTATGGAGTGTGCACTCTGGGATTATTATTATTTCAAACAATATGAAATTTTGATGTATTAAATGTTTTTTTTGTTTTTTTTAGTTATGGGTCTTGATTACACCACAGATATTAAAAGGAAGGATGCCAGAAGTCACCCAGAGTTTTGTCTATGACAAGTTTAACTATTCAGTGGAATCTGAACGGTAATTCATCTCTTAAATATTTGATGTCACAAAATACTGATACAATACAAAATTCATATGTAGAATGAATGAGATTTTATGTTGCAGGAAGACACACACACATATATATATTTTTTTAAACTCAAATGTGTAAAAAAGAAGTTATGTTTATTTGCTCTATCGAGTTTTAAAAAATGTATAGTTTCACATTACATTATAAAACAGCACACTAATGCAATCTGTTTTGTTTAGTTAATACATGTGTACCAGACGTAATACCTTGTTTAACTTTGGCAGGGTGGGAAACCCATCACTTGTCTAGCTAAGAGTTGGAAAAAATAAGAGGCTCTTAAAGTCTTACTCTTGATTTATCTAAATTTTCAGAAATTTGTTTTACCATAAACTATCAACTAACCTTGCTTACTTCTTTTACTATTTACAGTATGTATTTTAATATTATTAAGGTTAACTTCTATCCTTAAGTTTTAATTAAATTTTAATGCTGTGATAGTAGTGTATTCAATTTTAAAAAAATGTAGGATCATGTATTCAGTCACCTGCCCTCTGACTGGTCCTAGATACAATACAGCATCTAAATAGATAGCAGTATTTCTAGGTTCTCTTTTATTGGGTTTATGCTTTGTAACTTTGCACTATTGGGAATCATTAGTGGTGACTTTAAATTAGATTATTCTTGATAAAATAATTTATGTTAATTTTATAAGTATTTATAACTACATGTTCAATGCTGTTTATTTTTCTTTCTTTTTCTTTAATCTAATGTTTAATATTTTAACATTTATTTGATATGATAGTAATAATTTTAGTTATTTATAATAAATAATTGTTACTACATACTTTGTGATTTTCGGTTAGCTTTACAGACTCAAGGGATCATTGGGATCACTAAGATCTTTGCATGACTCCTTTATATATGTATTGTTTACATGATCAGGAATTTTTTTATTTTACTGGGTGAACGGACCTTTCTCAACCCCTGCTAGTATCGAAGAACTTTTAAGAAGAAAAGGCAGGTTTCACGCTTACAGACGAAGAGCACAGAACATATCCATTTCAAGATCCGAGATCGCAATATTTTTTATCATTAAAACAGAGTCCTGGGGCGCCAGGGTAGCTCAGGGGACCGTTCGGATCTCGCAATCCTTCGGTTTCAATTCCCGTCTATGGAAAGCGTTTATCGATAAATAAAAGCTTGTTCTGAGCCATGGATGTTTAGATTGGGGTGGCGACTTGTAGATAGTCCTTCCCTCTAAGACTCTAAGTGGTTGAAAGGGAGGCTAACTTAAAAAAAATAAAATAAAAAAATTAGTAATAATAAATACAACTGAGTCCGCAAAAAGCTCTCAAGCTTTACCCTTCTCATGGAAACCCAACGGTCCTCAAATACTGAGAAGACGAACTTTGTCACCAGTATCGCTCTGGCTTTGCTAGTGTACAGACGTATCTACAGCTCCAGCGGATTAGAGTGATAACGATTTCTCTCCTAGTATCAGGGAGTACTTCTTTATTTTATTTTACCATTAAGTTATAATTTTCTNTCACTAAGTAGTTCTTCAGCTGCTTTAGAAAATAAATTATTGGAAAATTCAGCTGCTTTAGAAAATAAATTATTGGAAAATTCAGCTGCTTTAGAAAATAAATTATTGGAAAATTTAGCTGTTTAAAAAAATATATTATTGGAAAATTCAGTTGCTTCAGGAAATAAATTACCATATGCTTTAAAAAATAAATTATCAGAAAATTCTTTTGCTTTAGAAAATAAGTTATCAGAAATCAGGGTTGATAAGAAGGAGCAACAATCAATTCGTGACATGAAAGCCCCCAAAAGGGTTGTTACTGTTGTGTCACTAGAAAGTCAGTCAAACAGTGTCTAAGTGAATTGGACGGTAAATGAGCACTTTCTATGATTTCTTCTGGATACTGGTGCCACCATGATGGTAATTAAACCAAATATTATACCTCCTGAGATCTCCCCAACAACCTGGATTTTATGAATGGTTACTGGAGAACCTATGGGGAGATAGTTGCCACCTTCCTTATCGGCAGCCAGATTCTGGTTCACCATTCACTTGTGGTCAGCATTAGTAAGAATATTTCACGGATAAGAATATAACTGAAGGCACTGAATATTATTTCACAGATAAGAATATAATGTATGCTTCTAGAACCTGAGGATGATAAGTGATATCCACTTGCTCGGACCATACTATTTGCCAGACTATTGATAAAAATAGCACTGATGATTACTATCCATTTAATGAATTTGAATAACTTTTCCATTACAGTAAAGAAGGAACCATGATAAGGCACTGCATGACAGTAACGTTAGTAGTACGTCAGATATAATATACTAGAAATTTGCAGGAACTATCTTCAGAACTGGAAGAATTTGTTGATGCCAATTGTTAAGAGCTCTCATTGGATCAGAAAAAAATAGTTAGAGTTTTGATCACTCTGTGGTAAGAGGTCTTTGAAACAGGATCTGGGTGTCAAGGAAGAACAAAATTTGTCCATCGGTTTGGTACAGGAGACACAAAACCTATAAGTGTCTTATATACGCTAATAGGGGACAGAAAATTATTAAAGAGATGGAGGCTGATGGTGTAATCAAGCCATCATATAGTCCTTATGTCCCCCTCGTAAAATGAGTAAAAAAGAAAGTTGGCTCTCCTAGGTTTTATGTCCACTTCCGTCTCCTGAAGAACAACACAAAGAAGAACAGTTATCCCTTGGAGGGATTGACGACACATTAGACACTCTGGGTTGCCAGTTATTTTCAACATGAGATCTCAGAAGTGGATACTGACAAGTAGCCATGTCCATGCCAGGGGAAAGAATATATGTTGCTCCTCTTTCAAAGAATGTAAAACTTTAAGGTGAGGGATCTCAACTCATTGTCAGAAATTGTATTGAAGGAGCTCCACTACGGATGTCTTCTGGGGGACATCTGGGGACACATGATACTTTGGAAAGAGTTTGGGAATGATGCTATTGGGCCAATTTTAACCATCCAGAACTTGAGCTGTGAACATAAAATTCACACCATAAAGAATAAAGGTATATCTTGTATTTTACGTCTTAGGTGAAAGTGCTGGTCTCTCTAGCTACACCTTGTAGAAGACTTTCTCTCACCCTTGAGGTGTTTTGCAAAAATTAGTATCTACCTGACAGAAGAGATTTACTAGTGGGAGTAGTCAAGTGTGAGTGTTTTTCTCTTAGTGGGCTCTAGTGGTACATTTTTAAATTAACCTTTAAAATATTTTTTAAATAATAATTTTTTTAAACTTATAAAATTGACAAAATAGTTTGTAAAAACAATTTTTCTTAGTTGCTTGACAAAATATATCATGAAAACAGAATATCTGTATGTTAAATTTTGATTAATATTATTATTGTANATTATCAAATAATTATTAATTAATTTATTATAAACTATATTTCGTTCAATAGCCTTTCCTAAAGTGAATCTTTCTAATAATGACAAACAATGTTTAACCAAAAACTTTAGTATTGGTACAATAAGATTCAATGATAATTATACCAGATATGTCAAAAAAGACATTGAGGAAAACTGTCGTTATACTTAACCTAAATCCCAATAAATTAAATTAATTGCAGATGCTGAAGGAACGTAGTACTTGAGTTTGCTCTCATGATAGATTTTTTAAAACTTTATAAGATTATATCATTCAGACAATATAATTGTCACTATATTGAAGTGTAAGTGTTTTTATCTTGTTACGAACAATTGAGCTTAGTTTATTTATATATGTTTGTTTATTACATCTATAGATATAGATGAACTCATTTTAATTTTTTGTAATAATATAAATAACACTGTCATACCTTCCATTGTCCGTCTTCATTGGTTTCTGCAAACCATCTGTTGGCGAGCGCCTTTATCGATAAAGGCTTATCCAGGGTGGAATTTGAACCTACAACGCCAGGATTGCGAAACCCGAACAGATTCCATGAGTTATCCTGGCACTCCATAATTATATTTAAATAATGCATGTAAAGCTTTCTAAGAAATAGCTTATTTCATCTGATCCTTAGCTCTCTTCTATCTTCCAAATAATTATTATGAAAGAATACATAAGTTTTTTTAGCTTTAATTTTTTAAAATATGTGGCAGATACACCAACTTACTACAATTTAAAACAATGCATTATTGAAAAAGCAACATTTTCATTGTTTTATATTGTAATTTTAATTTCAGTGTGTTAAATGGCTTGAAGATGCCCCTTTCTACAAGAAATAATGGATCTTTGTACTTGATGCTTTTTCTAGTACCACAAAAACATGATGTTAAAAAATGGACTGATATATTTTCGAAACCAGATTATGTTCACACTTTATTGCCACTGACGAGTTATCAAGTACCATTGACTACTGCATTTGATCTCCTCAAAGGTATTCTTTTTTAGATTTGCAGCTTCATTTTGAGTATGTTATTATTTTCTTCAAAATCAAAAGGTGTTTTTTTTACAAAATCAGTGTTTTCTGTCTGTAGGCAGGACACTCATTCTGTATTCTAATTGGTTCAAGATAAATTATTAATATTTTTATAGTGTCATTGAATAATAATTAATACAGAAAAATTTCTAATTCATCATGAGTAGTATTGAATTAAAGATCTGGATAAGTTTTTTCCAGATATGTAATATGCGTAGGATTAATCTGCAATTTTTCCAAAAATTAACTATAACAAGAAAACAATTTATATTTATGGGTAGAAAATCAGTGACACTGTGCTGACTAAAAAAGATTCGCACCTTAGGTTCATTCTTCAAGCACTTAAGTTTCTTGTAGGAACCATTCTTCACTTTTAATTTAAGGAAGTTTAAGATGAGTGTTGCAAGGTTCTCTTTAATACACCATCTGTGAAAACATTTGAGGAAGGAATATCTTAAGGAGTATCATAACCCTTTTAGTGTTACAAATATTTCTATAGCTATCTATATTTTGGTAAATTTGTTGTAGGCCTCTTGCTATTTTGTTGGGTAACAACAAAAATTTCTTAAAAGCAAATTGCAGGTCAACAGTTTGTTTTACTCCCACAGCTAGAGTATGGTTTAGAAATGCTCTAGGAACTTGTATAAGCAGTTGTTTTAGGAATTAGGATTAAGTATGTCATCCATTTTTCTTTTATTATATTCATGGTATAGATTTGATTGAATAAGTGATTGGAGACAATATTTCCTTCTCAAAAAGGTGGTTTATTGTTTCATTCATGGTTCCACCAAATCAGGGATTAAATTATTTGTCCTGTTACCATACCTTCCTCTCATCTTTCACAATTAAAATCTGCAGCTTCTATTTTTTTTTCTGAGTTCTATATTTTAAAATATTATTTAATGGTGTAATCTATATTTTATATTATTTCTCAAAGTCAACAATCTTGCTCTCATTAGAAAAATGTTTTATCTAAAACCTTTTAATAAAATTTAACCAAACACCCTTCAGTTCTTATACAATGTGGAAAGTAGATATGTTAACTGGCTTAGTGCCAATTTAAATTATTTTATGAAAAAGCTTAAGAATAGGCTAAACTGGACATCTGTGCTGCTCGCACCTTTAAAAAGGATTCTCTACTTCTAAATTATATCACTCTGGACATTTACTGTGTATAATTGAACGTTCTGATTAAATGCATATAAATGATGTTTGTTTAAAGTGAAAATTGTAAAATTTCCAACATAAAAGATGAAAAGGTTTAAGAAATTCCTAATATAATAATATTATCATATAACATTATATTTATAATAATTAACGTATATAATTTTAAATTAACAATATAACATACATTCATTTAGTTTCATCTGGGGACTTCAGTTTAATGTCTTGTCACATTAATTAATGGACTGAAGGTGGCTTTCTCCAGCTACAACACATTTTAAAAAAATTAAACAAAAATGTATATATTTTGGAAAATAGATAATTTGTGAATTTTGAAGATCTTTTCATATTTTTTAATTTTTTTTTTTTAACTTTTTTTCTAGGTGAGAGAGAATCAAATATTTCAGATAAACCTATTACTCATATCAAATCAAAAATAGGCTTCAATGTTGTTACGGAACTTGAGAAGTTTCCTGAGAATGACATTCCTGGTGAACTTTATCCTTACTTGGAGTAAGTACTCTTTTTAAGAGGAACCACCTACTAAATTTTCTCATTGACTCATCAATTTTATGGATTTTTATTCATGATAACTCTTTAAAAAATATATGATAACTAGTTCATAGTATTGTTATGGGCTATGGGTCAATAATAATTAAATACAGAAATAAATTTAAGTGAATTTATTATAATGAATAATTATACTTCTAATAATAGATAACAATTAAATATACTGCTCTTACTAACTAAGAAATAAATAAATAGTGAAGATAAATTACACACAGCTAATTAACAAATATGTACAAATAAATTTAAAGTGCTTCTTTATAAAGAGGCCTCAGAACAACTTGCTAAATTGTCTGCATTCTCTAGTTACTGTCTCTCATTTCACTTTCACTGGCTTTGCAAGGGCCACGTACAGCATGGTGCTCTGAGACTAGTGATCTGACACAGACTTGAGGGCTGCTGGCATGCTACTATAAAAGTGGCTTATAAAAACTGTATAAAATGTTCTAGGTAGCCCTAGATAAATAGAAAAGCTTTTCTTAGAAAATATGACTTTTTAGTGGAGTGGTGTCATGTGGAAGCAGGTGACCACCTTCAAGCGGACCGCTTTTCGTACAGGTCTGGTCCTCTCGTTATGCGCTTCCCTCGAGCCTTTAACAGTATGATTACAATAATTAATATGCTTTTATGAATCCACCATCATTGACTGTCTTCTACTTTTTTCTATGATAATTTACTTTTTAAAGCAACTGATGATTTAATTAATTAAGTTTAAAAAATAATTGATTCGACCCGTTTGTCCCGGCTAGTAAACACCATGTTTGTGTAGCTCTCAGTTATCAAATAATATATATAGGTTGTAGGCAGTGTTATGCCCTGAAAATTAATAGACAACGAGAACTAAGTGCGCTCAACAAGTGTGTGAAGTTTGATATACACAAGCACAGTATATATATGTATAAGTTGAACAAATAAATAAGAGAACCTATGTTTATTGAACTAATTTAAAAAAAAAAATGCATCCTCATGTGTATGTGTGTGTGAATATCACTTGCTAATTAATCATTTATTAAGTAGGATGTTAGGAAGGCGCAGCTTATTATAGCCAGGTATTTTCACTTATCCTGTTCTTTTTAATGATTTTTTTTCTTCTCTACATTTGTTCCCTCTTGTTGCAGCAGGGTTGATGGGTTATTTTTTTATTTTAATTTTTGCTCTTTTATATATCCTTATTCTTTAATCCTCCCCTTATCATTGTCTGTCTCATAAAATGTACCGTACCATATGAATTTGTCTTTTTTATTTTTCTTAATTATTAATTCTTGTTAAATATTTACTTTAGTGTTAACCCTTGTGGTAACACCTTCTTTCTGCCAACTCTCAAATTCGGGCTAGGGCCTTCTGATTCGACTGGTGAGTCCCGGCCAGTGAACACCATGTTTGTGTAGCTCTCTGTTATCAAATACTATTTATAGGTTGTAGGCAGTGCTATGCCCTAAAAATTAATAGACAACGAGAACTAAGTGCACTCAACAAGTGTGTGAAGTTTGGAGAAGTTACGTCGCCGACATCACCCACAATTCAGTGTGTAAAGACAAACGTTTTATTCAATAGCCAGCCCCAAGCGGGCAGGCAAGGCTCAGACTTGTCTGTCTTATCTGTCCCCTCCCTCACTAAGGCCACTGTCTCAGTAGAGGGCCCTCGAGCTCCACGTCCCGCTTCGAGGCGCGGAGGTTTTTTTTTTTTTCTCTAATATGATGGGAGTTAATTACTACCATCAAGTGATATCTAGCGGAGGTAAAGGCAAGCGAAGGGGTGGACCTTAGACACCTCCAAAAGACAAATGGAGACACCGGTCAGCGACCAGAACCCCCACGGAGCGAAATAATAATGCACAGTCAAACCGCCTCAGCACGTCACAGGGGGTAACCTCCCATCCCTCTACTAGCGCCCCCCCACCATCCGAATCTGCGGAGCAGAACATCCATTCGGAAGAGCTCACATTGTCAAGATTTGCCACAAACAACCCCTTCCAAGTTCTTGAGGACCAGGAAGGCGAAAACATGGATTCCGAACCAACCGTCCCCTGAGTAATTCGATCTTCTCCTATATATTTATGAGAAATCTCAAAGGCTTCAGACTGATGTGTTCCCAACTGAACGAGAGAGTGGGGCCCATCAGATATACGTGTGTCAATAGACAACAGGACACAGAAATAATCCCTGATAGCCCAGATACCTACAGAAAAATTATACATTATCTACTGACTGATCTAGGATTTTGTGTCTGGAATGCCATAAACGTGCTCATAACCCGACACCAGAAAGGGGAGATCTCTGCCTCAAAAACACCTCTCCCACTGTTCTTCGTGGACTTAGAGCCTACACCCAATATTCAAGACATTTATAACTTGACCTCGCTCTGCCACTGTAGAATAAGAATTGAGAAACCTCATCCTCGTAAAGATAAGTACAGAGCCACAAGTGCCAGGAGTATGGGCACACGAAAGCATACTGTGAACACACTCCATGGTGTGTCAAATGTGGAAGCGCTCACATAAGTACAGATTGGCCAAAATCTCAAAATACCCCAGCTACCTGTGCACTGTATAAACATAACCACACCGCCAACTACAAGGGCTGTCAGGTTTACCAAGAGCTGAAACAGCGGACCCTGCCTACTCGTCAAGTACAGACTACAACTCAAGTCCGGAAAGTAGTGCCTCTGCCCTTCAGAGTTGTCGAGCCAGGACTGTCCTACGCTCAAATGATGCAATCAACCCAGCAACAACCCCGACAAGACAAGCCACAACCACAACCGCATCCCCCACCCAGGAGGGAGTGACCCACTATCCCCAACGTCCAGACTCTGCCCACATCAAATGATCTGTACTCCTTATTTCACACTTTCTTCTCACAATTTAACTCCCTCATTACACCACTCATATCCCTACTAACCAACCTGGTCACCAAAATGACCCTACCAACTCCCACACCATGATTCCCCTATCCAAGAATTCCTTTACTATCCTCCTATGGAACGCTAACGGCATTCAGACAAACACTGACGAAATCAAACTAGTACTTGATAACAAAAATGTAGACGTAGTATTACTGACAGAAACATGACTAACTAAACGAAATAATCTAAAAATTGCTGGCTACCACACTTGTAGGGCAGACCAGCCTGACGGACGAGCTCATGGTGGAACTGCACTCCTTATCAAAAAATCGTATACCCATCATATTTTACCCTCCACTTCCACAGAGTTCCTTCAATCAACATCAGTGTCTATTTCCACACCCTCTCATCCTATCACACTTTCAGCAGTGTATTGCCCTCCAAATAAACCAATCACTACACCAGAATTTTCCACTTTCCTCAAAGACCTGGGTCCTCGTTTCCTTGCCGGTGGAGACTATAATGAGAAACACTTGCAATGGGGATTGAGAACTCCCGTGGCCGTGCTCTGTATAATGCGATATCATCCCAAAACCTAAGCACAATTACTCCTGACTCTCCCACTTATTGGCCCTCTGACGTGAACCGCTTCCTGGTATCCTAGACTTCTTCAAATGCAAAAATCTTACTCCTCTTCATCATCCCGCTTCAAACTTAAACAAGCTCTCCTCTGACCACAACCCAGTTTTCCTAACGTTATCCCTGATTCCTATTCCAAAACAATTACCCCACTCTCTCATTAATGGCCCAGTCGACTGTGCCCTCTCATAGAAGAGTCACTTGACCTCGGATTACTCTGAGAACATCAGATGATTTAGATGAAGCTGTACATTCCTTTACCACAAATGTTCAGCAATGGATGTATATGGCTAATCTCAAACCAAAATTTATCAAATATTCTTCAGAGTCCCAAAAACCACTCCCAGATTTGTTTAAAAAGCTCATCATAGTGAAACGCCGCTCAAGAGCATTGTTCCAAAAATACAGACACCCCTCAGACCTCAAAGATTTTAATCATCTTTCCAGACTCGTAAAACAAAAATTAGGTGTTTTACGAAATGAGGCCTTTAATGCGTATCTGTCTACCCTCTCAGCAGGAGACAAATCCCTTTGGATTGCTACTCACAGAATCCTTAAGAACCATGAAGCTTCTACTCCCTTGTGTCGAGGAGATGGTTCCTGGGCCTCTTCTGACAAAGACAAGGCCGAAATATTTGCCCAGCACCTCAAGCAAACATTTACTCCTCATTCAGATCACTTAGACCTGTCCAATGCCGCGGAGACTGAGGAGTTTCTTGACATACCATTACCTATGTCCTTGCCACTCAAGGCAGTAACACCCTCCGATGTCAAGTACATAATCTCTCATCTGCCTCATTTGCCCAATCACCCGGATATGATTTAATCACTGCCCAAATTCTCCGAAATCTTCCCCAAAAGGCAATTGTATTCTTGACCTACATTTATAATTGATATTCAGAACTACCCACTTCCCTCTCCTCTGGAAATATTCTGATATAATACTATTTCCCAAACCTGGAAAATCACACAACACCTGATCCTATCGTCCTATAAGTCTCCTTCCTACACTTTCAAAGGTTTTCGAAAAAATACTGTTAAAACAAATGATGTCTTCCATGAAACCCTTCAATGTCCTCCCAAATCATCAGTTCGGCTTCAGAAGTAAGCATTCAACTGTCCAGCAAGTGTTACGCGCCGCAGACTACATTTCCTCTTCCCTTGAGCGCAAAGAGTACTGCCCAGGAGTTTTTTTTGGATGTTTACCAAGCATTTGATAGAGTCTGGCACAGTGGTCTTCTGTTTAAACTGAAATCCATACTTCCTAGTAACACTTACCTTATCCTTAAGTCTTGCTTATCCAACCGTTTCTTTAGGGTTCGGCAAGGATTAGATTACTCGGATTTCTACCAAGTGGAAGCGAGAGTTCCTCATCCTGTGTTTTGAGCCATCCCAGCCCCAAACGTTTTGGAGTAATGTGTTAATCCCATCACATACTATGAATAAATCTAATGGTATACTATATTTTTTAATAAATACATAATTATATTCTCAAGGTAGTGTGCTCTGACCTATCTTATTTATCCTGTACACTGCTGACATCCCTACCTATCCAAGTAACCTCTTAGCTCTATTTGGGGACGACAAAGCTATCCTATCCTCCCATCCTGATCCTAAAACTGCTTCTAAAAACCTACAAGATCCCCTCGAAAAATCAAACAATGGTGTGGGGAATGGAGAATAAAAATCAATGAAAAAAAATGCGCCCAAGTTCATTTCTAACTGCGGAAGGAAGACTTCCCTGAAATTGTGAAATTTAACAATATTCCTTTACCACATTCAAATTCCGTTCGTTACCTTGGGTTCCATCTTGACTCACGACTTACATGAGGAGAACATATTAAATTAAAAGACAAGAACTCAATCGGCGATATGGACCTTTATACAGACTCATGAATAAGACATCCAATCTCACGACTGAAAACAAACTGATGCTCAACAAAATCTTATTACGACCAATCTGGACTTACAGAGTAGAAGTCTGGGGTACCGCCAAGCCTTCCAACATCCAAAGAATCCAGTCCTTTCAGTCCAAAACTCTGAGAATAATTATTAAGTGTCCAATTCTTCCCTTCACCACGATCTTAATATTCCTTTTGTTCAAGACCTTTTTTTTTATTTATTATTTCTAACATTTTTAATTCACTGTTCCTCCAGTTTATCTCTTATTATAATACAATACTTACTGAAATAATATTTTTAATTAAAAAATTTTTTATTTAGAAAAACTAGAAGAATAGTTTTCCTAAAATCTTGCTAATAAAAAATTACAAACTTTGATGCTGAGGGATTCACAGTTTCAGTATAATGTATTTTTTAAATGTATTAATGTAATCCAAGTGTACTACTATTTCTTAATTATTATTCTTTAGAGTACATTGTTTATGAGCCTTCAAAAGCTTTTAAAAGTCTATATGCCATTTTCATGAATCCTAAATCTATTATTTTAAATTTTGTATGCTCGTATTATAAGCTATTTTAGGTATATTTAATTTTTTTTTTAATTTTTAATTTCCTTGTTCTTCAGAATCTATAAAATTATATAATTTTTGAAAGCATAGCTTAACTGGTTAAGATGTTGAAAAATTAGTTAATAAGTCTGCAGAACAAGTATGACCCCTTCATGTTCACTAAGTAGTTCGAAGGAGTTTGTTATAAGGTAATTCAGTTATCAGTTGATGCCTTCTGCTGTGACAGGTTAATTTTAAAATATTAACTTCAAACAAAATGACTCAGTAGAAGGCAGTGGATTAAGGGAATTAATCGAAACAAAATTTGTACTATAATAACTATTAGTAAAATATTTCTTATTTTATTTCTAGAGATAAGGTTTCCTGAGCTTCAATATTTGTGTAAATATTTCTTTTTGTAGAATCAAACGAGCCAGCAAATTGCTTCTACCTCTCATTCATCATGACTTTCTTGATGATAAATTAGAAGATCTTATACCAATTAATGGGAATGAAACATTTGACATACTTCTAAAATATTCTCCTATTCACCTTGGGCAATTTCGGTCAGTATATATCTGGATTTTTGTGCTTGTATTTAGGATAAGTTTTTAGCAATTATGTTTCAGTTTTTAAGGTATTATTATTGTTTGAAGTTTTTAATTGAAAGTGGAGACAGAGTGCAGGTAGGTAACTGGAGCATTCCGGCATGCCTTTCACTCCTAATCCATGAAAAATTGTCATAGAGGTGTCTAAAACTTTTTTTTTGCTAAGCATAATAGATTCAACCTCCTGTAATCCTGTGTTGTGAGCCATCCCAGCCCAAACGTTTTGGAGTAATGTGTTAATCCCATCACATACTAAAAATAAATCTAATGGTCTACTATATTTTTTAATAAATATATAATTATATTCTCCCCCAAAAATCCCCCAATGAGCACTACAAAATAAATAATAGTATAGTGTGTGCATGCTTATGTGAGAGATTAAATTAGATTAGATTAGTTCTTTATTGTCATAGGATGTACATCCTTTCTTCCTGACAATTTCAGGCTACTTATAATTTACACTTTTTAATCCTAATCCATTTTCAAACAAAAAAAAATACCTAACTTCTAGCCTACAGCAAATTTTAGTGGTCATACTTTTTATATTTCGTTTTCATTCAGAATTTTACATTACATTTCCTCATTACTCTTATTTGTATAATTATTTTTAATGTATGGTAACATTGGATATCTACTTAGATTATGCAGCTCTTTTGTGACAGACTTTTTAAAAATAAAGTATAATAAGGAACATATTAAAAATTCAACTTCGATGGTTGGAACGACAACCGTCTTCTTTAAAAAAAAAAAAGAGTGATATTTGGGATTTGTTTTATAAATCTTTGAGCGATCTAATTTTTTTTTAAATGTAATGAGAGGATATACAATGAGTATGACAAAAAAAATTAATAAAACTTAATAGATGAAAAAATTTTTTAAATATATATTTTTAGAATAAAGGAAATATTGAAAAATTGTTTATAAGAGATAGGTATATATCTTTCTTTTCGGTCGACCTGGAGTGAGCTTTAGCTAGTCTATCTTAATATC
>KZ809051.1:50008-72173 GCA_000696205.2 Oncopeltus fasciatus | reverse complement strand
ACTAGGAACCATATCAGCCCTGTAAATCATCTCTAAGCTTATTGCAATAATTATCTTACAAATTGAACAACCTCTGTATGATATTATATAATACTTATATATAATAATAAAAAATTGTTTGACTTAAAAAAAGAAAGAAATCAAAACACAGAGTATTTAAAGAACCCAAGTTTTTTTACTTATTACCTGCATAAAAGAATAAAGTGCTCGTAGAGAAAATCGGTAAATGCTGATATAGTTTGAAATAATAAGTGCTAACCTGTTATCAAAAATGTAAATAGGTATTTATAATTGTGAATAATTTATAAGTGAATGTGGGCTACTTTTCACCCACCCACATGACAGGGGTTGCATAGGCATGCTATTAGGCGATTAATCATTTAATTAGAATTATAGTGTATAAAAGTAAATTGAATTTTGTATTTAAAATTAGTTTTCAATTATATCACTAACTATTACAAGGTTTTAGTAACTATATGATACAATTCCTTTTATGGCAGTTAATCTAAGAAATTATAGCTGAGTTTTAACGTATTTTAAGTAAATATATCCAAATTTTTAGAATAATAAACGTATTGTGGTATTCCGTTTCAGCTGTCGTCATTGGTATTTAGTTAAAAATCAAATCCATAGTCCCTAGTAATACTAACCTAAACTTGAAGTCATAGATATCCAATCGATTTATCTAGGACCGGCAAGTATTGAATAACTTTTAATACTATGTAGATGCGAGCGAGAGACTCTCGTCTGACATATTCCTGGGCTTTGAGGATGAGACATTGAGTCTCGAATGTGCTCACCTTTAACTAAATATCATTCTTACCATTATTAGATAATTTTAGTTGAGGTTCGGTCAAAGTAGATCCAAAAAAAAAATACAAATTTAAAAAAATGTATTTTTTAAAAAGATTATCTGCCAACGTTTGGGCTTACATTGTAAGCCATCTTCATGAAGACGAGAGAGGACGTCCTGTCCCTAAGTTCACAGTTCCATGATTTTTTATCATTTTTACCGAGCGAAGTTTAACAGATTTGATTCCCCTTAATTGCATAGCTTCTCTTAACTCTTAGATTTAATATAAAATATATAAAATTTTTGTCTGTTGTTGATTACATGGACTGCAGTTTAAATTTCTTTCTTAATTAGGAAGAGAATTAGTTGGGGTTCGGCCAAAGTTAATACACAGCCTCGACCATACCCCAAAAAATTGTTTACTAAATTATTAGTTAATAGTGAGAGATTACTCCACCGTCAAACACTCTACATTTTTTTCATAATCAATGTCTAAAATTTAGGTTGTTTTTTTTCCTGATTGATGCCTATTTCAAGGTAATAATTGAAGGAAGAGATACTATTTGGTTGCCACTAGCGACTCTTTTACACGTAGGAATGAGCTAGCCCTTGTTTATATTTGTTTTGAATGTTTAGCTACAAAGAGCACCCAAGAGAGAAGACACCAGTAAGTTATAACCAGCTTAAGGTCAAGAAGTACACCTCTAGCTAAGAATATTTTTTTTATTAAATTTTAGCCTCCTTTTCATCCACAAAGGGCTATGAAGGGAGGGGTTATATACAGATTTTCATTTCTTTCTAAACATCCATGGCTCAGGACAAGCTTTTATTTATCTATAAAAACTTCGCCTTGGCAAGATTCGAACCCGCAGTGCCAGGATTTCGAGACCCAAACGGATCCCAAGAGTTATTCTGGTGCCCTAAATATTATTTTCATTAAAGACATTGAGTTACCCTCTATGATATTCTTTTTTCATCTGTTAAGTCAAAATTAAGATTTTTTAAAATTTAATAAAAGGCGGAGATTTACTTAGCATTTAGCTAAGTACGAGTACTTCATTGCATTTGATTTTCATAAATTAAACAGGTCTGCAGTTTATTAAGAATTTTTTCATCAAAAATATTCAAATCATTGAGGTTAGCGAGTAATTTTTCCCTTGAATCCGCTCAAAATAAGTCTTCACCAAATAGAATTTTATTATCTAAGATAGAGGTTCAATGTATATAAGTTCAAAGGTACAGTACCACATTCCAAAAATATCATGTGTCATGGTGTTTTCTTTGGAAGAAATTTTTAGTTAATAATAAACCCCCGCCCTATAACAGAATCCCTAACAGCCTCACACTTGTCTACCCTAACACTAAGAGATTGGATTGCTTGTTGAAAAACTCTCTATTTTTTTACTTCAAGATATTTAAATATTTACATTAGTTTAGACCAGGTACAAATAAATCCCTTCTTTTCGTTCTTGTCTGCTCTCAAGATATTTGGTCAAGTCAATGTCGACGTTAATTTAATACTTAAATAATCATAAATGTATTGTGTACTAAATATTATCTCGTATCTTAACATATAATTAATAATCTTAAAATGTAATTAATAATCTCAAATTTAAATCTCTTCATTGTTCAGTCTCCATTTTTAAACTTAGCCCTTTAAGTTCAAATCATTGTCATGATGAAAGGTCTGAAATTCAGGCCGAAACGTTGGCTAGAATAAAAACTATTTTGGTTACTAATTAGTTTTTAATTCCTCAACTACCAAGACCGAATTCCTGATAATCCTCTCTTTATAAAACTTGACGGTCAACAAATTTACCTTCAAATTTGTAAGTACTTTTTATTTCCCCTGGTTAATAGTGGGGCTCCAGGAAGCACAGTTTGTAAATAATGAATAAATAATAAACCATTATTCTGTGTGTGAGATAGGTCTGCCAAACAGACGTTCCTAGCAATAAGGTGTCGTCCGTGTAGGACAAACATCTATCTTACTGTTCTGACCTCGCCAATAACACCTCCTTCCAAATTACCTGCAGAGTCATTTACAAAAAGAGAAAAAAGCAACTGCGACAACATACGTCCCTGTTTTAGGCCCATTTTATGCTTTACCGACTCATTCAGCTGATCACTTAGAAACACCCTCACTTTCACTAGTTTTTATAGACTTCAAGATTATAGAGCTTACAAAACGAAACTTCTTTTTTTGCCAAATCAAAATCAAAGTTCAAATGTACTAAACCCATAAACCTCAATCCTTTTATTGAATAAAAAACTTTTTATTATTGTCTATTGTACTGTAGTTTTTTTAAAAACTTGCTTGAAATTTGATCAATATTTTATTATTTAATTACCTTTGTTTCAGCCTAAAGAGCAGAACCATAGTAAACTATTTCCAAATTGAGTCGTACAGATATATGCCTCTTTAAGTTTAAATATAACATTTGTTCCCTTTCTTACATATCGGAAATATTATAGATTCGTGCAAACAGGGGGGGGGGGATCTTCGCTAAATTCTATACATAATTTTTAAAGATTGTACCTATACAAGAAAATTATTCAGGCTGTTTTTATAAAATTCAAAGGGCACTCTAAAGGGACCAGGAGCTGTACCACGTGGGTCTATATTTTTAACTGTCTTCAGTTTTGAAAAGGTAAACCCGCTCTCCACAAAATCGTCAGCTGTCAACAGGAGAACAAAATAAAATGAAAAAGCTTCGACAGCTTGATTCAATAATTCTTCGAAATGTCACACACTCCTGAGACTCTTTACGTTGGGATTTTAAAATAATTAAAATTTTAAATAATTCGACTGAGTCTCAAAAATTTTTAGCGTCATCACATTCTTTTAATTTAATATTTAAACCATTATAGAACTTTAGCTTTTTTGTGTTACACAAAATTTTATAAGTATTATTTCAATTCAAATAATAGTCGTCGTTTATTTTTCGAAAAAAATTTAAAAGACAAAGAGGCAGGGGTTTATCAATTTCCCTTATCGAACCAAAGCTGCTTAGGAGCCGACAATCAGTATTCATTCCCACCTCCAATATTCTTTGGAGGAGAAGATATTATCAATTTTATAAGGCAATCTAATATCTCTTGAGGTTATGACGGCCAAACTTTTTCTAAATTTCTTACAGTTATTTTTTAATTACGCGTAAAACGTTTTATTATACTTTGTCCAACACATCTTTAAATAAAACAAATTATTCCTTTGTTTACGAGCAACGCATGAAAACCAATACATTTCCTTAAACCACAATACATTGATTAGACATCAATAATTGAATTTCCCCGGGAGTCCAATAAAAGTAAATTTGCCATAAATATCACTTTTAGTCCTACGTTCGTTCAATATTAAATCCTGAGAAACCATGAGTTCTAAAAACCTTTTTAATTATTTTATATTTAAATGAACGAATAAAATATGCATTTCTATTTAATTTCCCCAATAAATAAAATAAGTGCTGTTTTTTCTTTAAATATTACAAATATAACTCGCAGAATAGAGTCTCAAGCTTCTCCCATTTATATATTGGAAAAATAAAAACGGTATCTTGGAATTTTATTAGATCATAATTATTGATATTTATAAATACAAAATTTTCTAAAAAGTGTGAGATTTACTCGATTCCTATCAAATCCCTTCCCACATGCTACCTGATTTTTACTTTATAAATTACGGTATTCATTTCCACTAATCTTAACAAAATTATTTGCAAAATTATTGATATCATTTTCTTCTATTAATGTTCCAAGAATAGAACAAATTTGTGAGAACTTTTTAAAAATTCAACTTTTTGGTTTCATGGTTTTTAAATGTAAATAGGGGGCGCCTGCTTGATCTAGAGGTTCCGTTTGAGTCTTACAGCTTGGTGTTGCTGGTTCGAATTCTGCTCAGCGCAAGATTTAACAGAAAAATAAAATGTTTCCTCTTGTCATTGTTGTTTAAAATAGGATCGCCACCACATAAATAACTCACCTCCCACCATGATCTTAAATGATTGCCAGGAAGTTTAAAAAAAACGAGAATAATAAATAATGAATGCATTACTTAAATTAATTTATTATTTAATTAAATAATAAATATTAAATAATAAATATTAAACCAACTATACTTTTACTCATTATATCATATTTTTGTTAAAATTAGATTTATCAGTAACTATTGAATTTTACCACGAAATAATACGTTTGCATATGATGTAATAGCGTCAGCCCTCTCTCCAATCGCGAGAAGAGATGTAGCACAAGAAACAAGTCTGGCGGCAATGAAGTAAATACTCTTCGAAAGGTCTTATCATGACAAGAGTCGGAGCTAGAATACGTTTCTTCCGGAGTAAAACAATAAATTCCAGGTTGACCTCCAAGGCTCTCTCGGAACAGGAGGCTTTCCTAAGGGGAAATCGGATGGAGTCTGGGAGAAGAAACGCTCGCTCCCAGGTCTGGAGTAATGAGGGCCGTGGGCCCCTTCCTGTAGTGCCAGAGCTGACACGATGCGAGGTCGGCCGCTCCTTGTCCGAGACAAAGCAACCCTCGTCTGACTCGCTGACTCACCACAGCCTTCTAGACATCCAGACCAGGTAGTCCGGCAATACTTACAGCCACTTCTCAAGGAATGTAGCTAATGTGCTTGCTCTCATGGCAGATTTTTAATAAGTTATTTCGATATTTTCCCTTCCTAACTACTACATACCAGAAATTAGTCACTAAGACATGCATATGATATGTATATGTATATGTATATGTATATATATATAACAACGTACCAATGGTGTTCATACATAAATACAATCACAAGAAACATAACACGCAATCACAATACAACGAGGGAAATGAAACCAAATGGTCTTAATCCCAACCATCTGGCGAACCTTCTGGACTGGAAAACCAAATGACTGACACATTTCTGAAAAACAAATCAGTTGAACATCAGACAGTGGCTGAGAAAGGGAACATTACTAAGTTTGGCCCGAGGATAGCAGACCGCTACCGCAGAAACCTCAATCCTTTTATTGAATAAAAAACTTTTTATTATTGTCTATTGTACTGTAGTTTTTTTAAAAACTTGCTTGAAATTTGATCAATATTTTATTATTTAATTACCTTTGTTTCAGCCTAAAGAGCAGAACCATAGTAAACTATTTCCNATGTATACATATTTTTCAGTATACTGTTGTGTCATACACACCACCAGATTTAAATTTTCTTTATAAAATTAATGTTTCACATCAAATGACGATCATTTGTACGAGGCGAGTAGACGCTTTCTTGTCAAAATTTTCGAGCAATAGCCCTGACAAACGAATCACTGCGAAGCTTGGGAAAAAATGACACACTACTCTTCGTAGATGCATTCGCGATTATATATAAATAAATACTTTATAGCGCCTCATAAAAATTATATATCGTTAAAGACTTCACTAAAATCTCACGAAAAGTTAAATAAAATAAGGCCAGGTTTTCCCATTAAAGGGTTAAGTTCGGACGACTTTCTTTGACAGCTGAATCTAAAAGAGGTCTCCACGATTGATTGCTTCTTGAATGGGCTCAATTCCTTTCAGAACATTACTTGGAGAAGGGAAAAACTTGGGTTACTTACAGAAAGCAGGATTATTGTAGAAAATTCTTCTATTCAGGACACTGACCGCACCAATGAAATGCGATTGAAGCACGAAATAAGCTTACGAAGTTTGGAGAACATTTCTCACACAGAACTTACCTTAGTTCTCCCATATAAAAATAAAAATACTTATTTTATTTGTGAATGTTAAGTGTTTATTGAAAAAAACTAAGCAAACTTAAATAATTATCTTGATAATAGTTTGGTATTATCTAAAAAAAAACAGGAAATAAAAAGCGTTCATTAATATATAATTAGTATACTTAAATATACTTACTATATACTGACTACAGCGTAGTTAGTCCTATAACAACTATACTTAACCTAACACCTAAATGTTTATCTAGGTTTGAGCGATTTTCAAAGTAAAAGAGATATATCAAATTAAACACTAAATATTAAGTACCAATACTCTTCATAATGCCATCAGTATTTAAAATTATCAATGGATTGGAAACGCCTTTGATGGCTCACTTATTGGAAACGGTCGGAGTATATTTCATTACGGTTGAATAACATCACTTTATCAAATAAATTTTTCTTTCAAATGCTTTCCTATTTATCTTTCAATTATAAAATCTGTGTTATTTACTTGTAGTTTTATCGTATAATGGAAAATTTAAAAAACAAATATGACACATTTACGTATCACCTTACATGATTCCTTATAGCGAATTTCGCTCATATTGCAATAACTTTTCCAGTGTTTCATCTCGGAGAATTAAGTATTTTAAAATTAATGAAATACTTATTAAAACCCTCCCGAAGTAAGGGATAATCTCGTTTTCACTTCTATGTCAAGTTCATTTTACCACAGAGACACATGACCGTAATCCTTGAGGTTTGAGCAACCCTTAAGGCCGTTTGTCAGCTACATATCAATGAATTATATTTATCAAAAATTATTTCTATCTTTTTATATTTAATTCTTACTCTTTCTATTCGGTACTAAACGTTTTCTCGTCTTTATTTTCTTTCTATTGTATTTTTACTTTTTATTCTCATTTAACACGGCCCCCAATCTATTATTTTTTATCTTAATTTATTTTGTCTTACAATATTACTTTATAATAATTAGTATTACTATTCAATATGGTACAATTAATATCATATAAAAATTAATTGAATAGAATTTTCCTTTGTATATGTTTGCTCCTGTCACAGAAAGAATTTAAATAAATTTTAAACAGTAAATGCAAGGGAATAGAATAATAAATCTATCTGTCTCAGCCAGGGCTCGAATCTGAATCTCCTGCTATCCGGGCAAGCGCGTTAACCAGTTACAACACCGAGACTAGCCAAATAACCTATTAAATTTCTCGCGCTTGCACCGGGAGTCTATTAAATAGCTTGACAACGTCAGCTCTTTCGAGCGTAAGACGATGTATTTGTCTTACTCGGAGGTTTAGACTCCTAGTACGAGTGCGGAAATTTAATAGGTTATCTGGCTAGACTCGGTGGTGTAACTGGTTAACGCGCTTGCCCGGATAGCAGGAGATCCTAGTTCGAGCCCTGGCTAAGACAGATAGATTTTTCATTCTATTCTCTTGTATTTATTGTTTAGAATTCATTGTTAATATTTTCAACTCTATTTTTGGTGATAAATATATATTTTAATAAGGGGCGGTGATTTTTATATTTGCTACTAATATGGGGTTGAAAGAATCTAATTTTGCAACAATTTACAAAACTTCACGAAAACAAAATTAAAAAAATAAAACAGTATTAGAAAGAAAGAAGAAAGGGGTAAGAAAGAGAGAGTGGAGACATTGATTCATGAAGGAGAGATATTATTTATGCTGTTATTTTTTCTGTTTTTCTTATTATCACTTACCTATGATTACTTTTGGTGATCAAATTGACTAAATTGAGAAAATCTTAAATTAATTCAATGAAATTAATTATTAGTTTCTAGTAACAAACAATTGAAATTTGAATATTATTCGCGAGGATAGTGAATTCCCTCTTTAACAAAAATTTGGACAGGTTAACAATTCGTTAAAAAAAAAAAAAATTGTAACTGTAAATTACACTTAAGTTAAGTTGAGGAAGAACTTCCCTAAGCTTCTAAAATGGAGTTGAAATCACAGAGATTCAGAGACAAAATGTCAGATCAACAGCGATATATGGCGGTATGCTAATTAGAGGTATCAGGGTCTAAATTCCAATGACAGACAATGCCTGGCAAAGCGTCACTAACTCTCTGAGTCATCGGGGTCTCTCTCNCACACTCACCCTCACTCTTTCTCTCTCACTCTCTCTCTCTCCCCCCCTCTCCTTCCACCTCACTCTTTCTTTTTCTCCTTTTCCCTTCCTCCCTCACTCTCTCGCTTTCTCTCTCTTGTTGCTACAGTAAATGTCTAAATGGATAAATTTGTTTTCAAATGATTTAGGCACTGAACGAAGTTGATATATTTAGTCTTGTCTTTATTTATGACCGTGCTATTCTATTAGCTTTTTTCTATAGGACCTAGGATGCTTCCTTCATTGCTGAGAATGATCTCTCAATCATCAATCATATTAAATGCATACAAATATGTCATCAGCAAAGACCAAGATCATCACTGAACGATTGAGGATTGTAACTCATACATGTATTCTGGCTCTATTTACAGCACACAAGGGATGCAAAACAAAAGACAAGCTCATCAGACAATTCCCTTTTGTGACATCTCCGGAGGTAAAGACATGCTGTCACTTACTCGTATACTATGTGGCACTTCACTATTCGAAGACTGTACTGATTAATCTCACGAGGGGTTAATATCTCCGCCTTAACTCGGTGGAGTTCTCCCCATTCCATACTCAAACATACTTGGCATGAACTCAAAGTTCTTTACCAGCACCGCTCTCACTAATACACACGTTCGCTTACTCAGTCTGGTAGCTGTTAGAGAAACGAATTAACTATTACCAACCTCTAACCATTGACTTTAGAGGCCCAGTGATTCTGTTTATAGAAGTTTCTCCCTCAGACGAACTGGCACTAGTAGACTGATGGATTTCATCGCTTTGGGTATCCACGATTCTTTCCATGGCGAGCGACGCTTGTCCACCATCAGAGTATATAATCAAACCTCTAACTAATACAACATCACCACGACCATTTTGCTTTCCGTTGTGCAACTTAGTCTCTAAAAGTTATAGCCGGGGTTATAACCCGGTGAAGCAAATAATTATACAAGGAGATAGGAATACCAACCATGTACTTTAAGCATGTGAGCCACGCTAAACACATCATATATATAAAATATTAAGTACCAATACTCTTCATAATGCCATCAGTATTTAAAATTATCAATGGATTGGAAACGCCTTTGATGGCTCACTTATTGGAAACGGTCGGAGTATATTTCATTACGGTTGAATAACATCACTTTATCAAATAAATTTTTCTTTCAAATGCTTTCCTATTTATCTTTCAATTATAAAATCTGTGTTATTTACTTGTAGTTTTATCGTATAATGGAAAATTTAAAAAACAAATATGACACATTTACGTATCACCTTACATGATTCCTTATAGCGAATTTCGCTCATATTGCAATAACTTTTCCAGTGTTTCATCTCGGAGAATTAAGTATTTTAAAATTAATGAAATACTTATTAAAACCCTCCCGAAGTAAGGGATAATCTCGTTTTCACTTCTATGTCAAGTTCATTTTACCACAGAGACACATGACCGTAATCCTTGAGGTTTGAGCAACCCTTAAGGCCGTTTGTCAGCTACATATCAATGAATTATATTTATCAAAAATTATTTCTATCTTTTTATATTTAATTCTTACTCTTTCTATTCGGTACTAAACGTTTTCTNGTGATTAGAACTATACTAGTTTATTAACTTTAATTTATTTATTAACCTATTTTAAATAAAACATTATTTGTTTTTATTCATTATAAAAACATTATTATTTTATTATTTTTATGGGTTCGGTCAAGGTAGATCCAAAAAAAGTACAAATTTAACAAAAGTGTATTTTTCTTTAAAGATTAACTGCCAACGTTTCGGCTTACATTGTAAGCCATCTTCAGGGCTGCCTATCATGAAGACGAGAGAGGACGTCCTGTCCCTAAGTTCACATTTTTATGACTGAGTCTTTCAGTCATTATTTGTTTTTGTAGCAAAGGCCATGTAATCCCTCCCTGGTTGTGGAGTATATGTGAAGTCTTCATACACGTATGTTGATCAGAGGTTTCGCCCAGATAATTGGCAATGCCCGGCTGACGACTGGTCGCTGACAAGCGATTAGAGCAAATGCCTGCCCATTTAATTGAGCAGTAGAGACGAGCGTTTAACCTTATTAAATCGTAACTTCTCTCAACGCTGCATACAGCGTATTATTAGACACACACGGTTATATGCACTATAGTGAATGTTTTCTTATTAGACAATATATATTTTAATGTTTTATACGTATTTTGCTAAGTGCAAACGTAGAATAAAAGTATCATATGGTAACACGAGCTATACGTTTTTCTGTTATATTTCTTATTGGTATATGACATGGGATAATGGATTCAAACCTTCTTCGGTATAAACCAATTGCTTCTCCCACCCAAACACCCATGGCACTGGGCAAGATTCAAATTTGTAGCATCAGGCTGCGGAGGGTCAAACACTTTCCTTTGGTTAAGCCTAATACAATTTTTTTAAAATAATTTCAATAAATTAATTGATACAGTGATTCCTTATATATTATTATTATTTTCTAGCAATTTCATGACTCCAGTGATTCATACTAGCTTTCATTTTATGCTCTGATACACAGTTTAAAAAATGAAATTATTTCATTTACATCAAAAACTTCATTCTATTTTTCAATCAATTTCAAATATTTCTTGTATAATTCAATTTTATTTTGACTCTAATCCTAAGCTGTGGTACTTAAAAATTAAGTAGTAAATGTTCACGTAGGCTTCCACGGACTCTAGAAATATACATAAATAAATACTTCTCGCATATCAAGTAAAGTCATCTTCAGGGCTGAAAGTTGTCAAATCTTCTACATGGTCAAACCAGAATAAGTATTTATGAATGCTATATTTTATTTATTTATTTTAGTACATATTCATTACTTTTAAACTAGTTTAAGTTTGGTATAGTCTAAATAAATTTTAATGCATTAAGGATTTCAAGAGTTCGGAGCATTGTAAAACATAAGTAGATAAGAAAAGGAAATAATAAAAATAGATTATTGTTAAATTAAGTTTTGTGATTAAAGTGGGTCTCTCTAATAAAGAATATAGAAATATAAATAAATTTATGTGACTCCTAGTACGAGTGCGGAAATTTAATAGGTTATCTGGCTAGACTCGGTGGTGTAACTGGTTAACGCGCTTGCCCGGATAGCAGGAGATCCTAGTTCGAGCCCTGGCTAAGACAGATAGATTTTTCATTCTATTCTCTTGTATTTATTGTTTAGAATTCATTGTTAATATTTTCAACTCTATTTTTGGTGATAAATATATATTTTAATAAGGGGCGGTGATTTTTATATTTGCTACTAATATGGGGTTGAAAGAATCTAATTTTGCAACAATTTACAAAACTTCACGAAAACAAAATTAAAAAAATAAAACAGTATTAGAAAGAAAGAAGAAAGGGGTAAGAAAGAGAGAGTGGAGACATTGATTCATGNTGGGTCTCTCTAATAAAGAATATAGAAATATAAATAAATTTATGTCCAATGATTCTTCTGTATAATAATAGTAAATTAATTTGTACATTTACGGAAACATATTCAATTCTTTTGTTTTTTGGCCTTATTTCTTAATAAATTTTCATGTATAGCTGAATTTTTATGATTACTTCTGAATTTTTATACACTAAAATGCAATTTCGGAAATAAAACTACATGCAATGCAAAAAATTAATTATTTTCCCAGTCTGATAAACAGTATGGATGCATTTTAAAAGAATACATTCTTTTTTTTTTAAAAGAATTATTGGACACTTTATTAATTATGTCTATATTAAATTATATTTAGTATGCTTTTAAAATTATCATAATTTGTAAAATAAAAGTTAGTCATATCTCGAAAGGAAAGACAATAGCCCAGAGAACTTAAAATAGCCACCCAGAACCCCAAGTTTAGGCCACCCTTAGGAAGCGCCATCTGGTGTATCTTGAACCACCCTCAAAGGATTGCTTGTTGCTTAAAAGTCTTGCTTGCTCACACAAGTTCAAGCTTGACCTGCTATACCTACTCCTTTACCTTCCCTTTTCCCTTCCGATTTTCTTGAAAATAAGTTCATTTCTTTGCTAAATTAACATTTTTTTTACACGATTTCTTATGCTGCTTTACGAAAAATTTTCCGCATTATCATCAATACCATCCCTTATTATTTTGGAATCTTTAAACATATAATTTAACAAGCTACTTAACTATTTGAGTTTTTAACATAAAAAACAACTGAAAATAGTCAAATAGTTAAGCAAAATAAATAAATATTTTTAGACCAAAATAAGCTCTTATCTGTGATATTAGATGTAGCAGTGATTCTATATTTTTTAAAAATAAACGTGACTATAAAAAAATAAACTTATTGTATATTAATTTAAAATAAGTAAATATTTTAATATTCTCATTTCAAAACCAAGCTATTTGAGTTCCGACTCTAGTAATAGCAAAGATATCAAGATTTTAAATATTGCCTTTCACAAAATCCCCCTCCCCCAACCAATTTCAGCCTTTAACAAAATCATCCAACGGGTTGCAAATGAAGCTTAAATAACAAATCATATTTCCTTATTTAAAAGATTCCGGATGCCAGAGCGAGGACACATACGAACATTAAATTATATATATATATAATTTTTGAAAAACCATATTTATAACTACCCCAAAGCAAGATCGATAAAGAGCTCTTAAAAATTTTAAACCAACATAGCTCAGCCCATCCCCCCCTCAATAAAATTGGAAGATCAAAAGAGAAATTTGGCACCCCCCGCTGTAACCTACTATTCCCTGTAGGAGAAGATATTGGCCAAGAGAACGCACAAGGGTCGCTGCCCTCTGGGAAATGTCCTCCACTGAGGTCAGCTCGCCAATCTCTTCCCTCCTGAGAGGAAATGCACGCCTTCTCACCAAACTCCCATTAGGGTATTTCCTACTTGTTATTAATCTTCCGCTAAGGAGTTCTGTGATTTATCGACTTCCCCCTCTCCTTTCCTCTGACCTCTTTCCAGTTATTTTTTCCATCTGATATATATCTCTTTACAGTTTAAAGACAAATTAAAGAAAAATAAAAAATGGACAACATATAACATGAATCCTAGAGATGTCATAAAATATTTTGATACTGGAAGGGTAATAACAAATTTTTATATGTTCTAATTTTATTTTCCTCCTAACATGATAATTTTGGCCTCAAGAACGTAAATATAACACGATATTCTGTTTTTTTCAATACACTTTTGAGAACTGTATATAATATCCACCTAGAAAATTTAGGTGTTTAAGGCAATGGTCTAAATACAGTAAACTTTAAATAAATACATTGTGAATACAAAATAAATTGAACAAGTAAATGTCTTAAAAAGATCACAAACACTAAAACTAATATCTACTACGAAATGGCCAAACACAAAACAATACAATAACTTCTCGAGCAGGTGATTGTGGTAATTGATTGGTTATCTAATGTTTGCAGGTAAAAATTACTATTGAATTTAAATTATTTTACTAATTTTCAACCGGAAACCCTGACGCAGTACCTCCTTCAACTTGACAGTTGCCATCGAAGGCTGTATTGTTATTACAGAAGCAAAAAAATAAAAATTGATGATTACATGCTATCTTAATTTTTCTATCTTTTCTATTTAATCAATATGATTTTTCTTAAACATAAAAGCAATCCATCAATATTTTACCTTCTTTATTCAAAATATTTAACTTGGCAAGTAAAAAATTTCAGCCTTAATGGCTTTCAGACATTCTTCGACAGAATGCATGATTTGGTTGGGTAAGTGATCATCGTTCTCTTGAAACCTTCACCCTGGGGATACCAGAAGGAATCCTTTTGGTTCTTTCATTCCTGACGCTGCGGGTTTGGGGCCCGTCTTGGTTTGGCTATATAGAGAACAAAGCCTGGTAAATGACATAGTTATAGGCTATAGTGGAGACCTGTAGATAGCCCTTCTCCCTTTGACCCTTTGTGGTTAAAAGGAGGTTATAAAAAGTAATGGAAAATCACCCATCCTGCCCGGTCTTGAGCCATCCCCAACAACATAAACATTTCCCTTCATTACCGTTTCCGGCCTTTAAAATATAATTAGTCATTTACTCTTATTTATAACCACATAACAAAAAATCTAATTAGTTTTCAATACATTAAATATAAATATTAAATATAAATAAATCTTACATTCTATCACATAAAGGGTGTAGAATGAGGGACTTTATGTTGCTAATTACCCAGTTTTAATCGGCCACAGTCCTAAAATGACATTGATGATTTTTATACCTACCAATAAATATTGTAACATTGATAAACAAATTTTCAAGGAGCCCATGTTGTTAAGAAACTGTCAGATAACTTAGAACGAATGAAATAATTAAAAAAACATTTATAATTGTCCTAAGCGACAATTCGCTCTGATGATATTTCAAAAATTAGAGATGTTTGGAAGATGTAATATTTTGGAAGAATTTTTTTTTTTTTTTGCGGGATATCTTAAGATATCCTTGTTGTACTGGCTCATTTGTAAATTTTTCGTTCTCATTAAAGATTCGACAGAAAGTGTAGACTTTGAGTGTGCGCAAAAATGTCGCTTCTACTGAGTAAGCTGACCTCCTAACCAATTATCCGAACCGTAACCATTGAGAATTTGGTTCGCGAAGGTATCTACTTAAGGGAAGATAGGAAGATGCAATCAGGAACCTTAGGAAACGGGGTTAGTAGTTGACGTCATTACGTTTAAGGACAACATTCCGCTACACTTTGAAGGGCGCAACCTTCATCAGGATAAATGCCTCGAAGGAAATTGGCCTGTATGAAAATTGATTTTCATATTAAAAATGTTTTATACCTGATTTACTTGCCTAAATAACATTTGAATTATAAAATATATTACTTAGCACAGGGCATTATTCAAAATTTCAATAAATAAATAAATAAATAAATAATTTACAGTAGCGGGTATTAGCAGACTACAAGAAGGGGCGCCAAACAGCTTTAAAAANAACAGTGGAAGAATTAATGTTGTAATTGTAATGCAGGGGAACATTCACTATAATATATTCTTTAAAATGCTCTTTGGTTCTTCTTATTTATTTAACAGTATCAAATTATTATCTTATGTGAGTAGTATTTATATGGTAATTGTGGACTCGCACATATGTTTTTCTTTTACTTTAACATTAGAATTTGTAAGAATTGGACGGATTCGTAGAAAATTCATTTTTTAAATGATCAATGATTAAATGGTCATAGCTTTAATCGGAGCTTTCATTCCCAAATTGTTCTAACATCAAAAATAACAAATTTGCAGATACTTCTTTAATACAGTATCATATTAAATTCATTAAGCTTAACTTAAATAATTTCGTTCTATTTTCTTTTTCACTATTGATGAATTTAGTTTATGAGTACACCATTATTTAATTATAATTTTTTTCTGACGAAGAGCCACTAACTTAGAGCTATAGATTTTTTTTTTTAAAGTAGAGCTATGAGTCTGATGATGAACATGAATTTATGAACTCGATGAAATTTTCCTATGATGCATCTTTAGAAAAAAGGAAATTGTGTGACTTTTTAGGTTAATAGTGATTACTTAATAATTTTGATCCTACATGAATAAGTTCAACACTATATTGCATAGCTCAAACTACATTATATTTCTAAAAATATTGATTTACTAAACTTTAATTTTTAAACTACTATGAAAATGTATTTGTTGCTCATTTGATTGCTAAAAGATAAGTAAAACAAATATATCTTCATCTCTATTGTTAACATATTCAAAATAAAACAGTTCAGTAGTTTAACTAAATGTAAGAATTTTTATGAAATGTTCCAAATGAAGTGTTTTTAAAGAAAAAAGTTTTACTTCAAATTTTGGCCAAATAAAACTATTTACTTCTATCTAAAATTTAGATGATTTACTGCTTTCTTATAGGTTTTAAAATTTATTGCAGTTATTGGTACATGTCTTTGCAACAACTTAGTGAATTTGAAATTTGTCATTATTACAGTAGACGAAAACAATAATATATTAATAACTGTAAATCAAACCAAATTTCTTTAATAAAACAAAACTAGATTAAAATAATTAAATATTATATGACTTTATATGTAAACATCAGACATATTAGTAAAAACAAATATGAATGACTAAAAATACATATACGTATTCAAGCCATTATTTATCGTTGACTTGACAGGCGAAAATTCCCTACAAATATTTTTGAAGGAAGGTTGCACATTTCCACCTGCTGAATTAGGTTAAAACAGCATGAGGACACTAAAACGCTAAGGATAATTGTGTTCTTCCGCTAAGGAATTCAATAACCAACTAAATAGAGTCGCCTGACTAGGGAATTTCCTTAGTGAATTTTTCGGGCTACTATTTCGGTGATGGTGTCCAAGGAGCTAGGCCCCACAGTTATTCAAGTCATTAGCTCGCGGACTTGACAGGCGAAAATTCCCTACAAATATTTTTGAAGGAAGGTTGCACATTTCCACCTGCTGAATTAGGTTAAAACAGCATGAGGACACTAAAACGCTAAGGATAATTGTGTTCTTCCGCTAAGGAATTCAATAACCAACTAAATAGAGTCGCCTGACTAGGGAATTTCCTTAGTGAATTTTTCGGGCTACTATTTCGGTGATGGTGTCCAAGGAGCTAGGCCCCACAGTTATTCAAGTCATTAGCTCGCGGACTTGACAGGCGAAAATTCCCTACAAATATTTTTGAAGGAAGGTTGCACATTTCCACCTGCTGAATTAGGTTAAAACAGCATGAGGACACTAAAACGCTAAGGATAATTGTGTTCTTCCGCTAAGGAATTCAATAACCAACTAAATAGAGTCGCCTGACTAGGGAATTTCCTTAGTGAATTTTTCGGGCTACTATTTCGGTGATGGTGTCCAAGGAGCTAGGCCCCACAGTTATTCAAGTCATTAGCTCGCGGACTTGACAGGCGAAAATTCCCTACAAATATTTTTGAATGAAGGTTGCACATTTCCACCTGCTGAATTAGGTTAAAACAGCATGAGGACACTAAACGCTAAGGAGAATTGTGTTCTTCCGCTAAGGAATTCAATAACCAACTAAATAGAGTTGCCTGACTAGGGAATTTCCTTAGTGAATTTTTCGGGCTACTATTTCGGTGATGGTGTCCAAGGAGCTAGGCCCCACAGTTATTCAAGTCATTAGCTCGCGGACTTGACAGGCGAAAATTCCTGATAAATCTCTTCCAGGTTCCACATTTCCACCTGTAGAAATAGGCCTGAACAAAGATAAGAGAATCGAGTTAGACATAGCCTACGGGCTCTCCTGAACACATGTTGGTGGAATTCAGCTGCACAAGGTCCGATGACGACGTGGAGGCTTGTCGAGGAGGCCAAGGCTTATTTATCTGCCACATTATGAAAGTAACCCTTCACTTTCGGAAACAAGGGTTCGAATAAAAAATATTATTCACGTGAATCACAATAATAAAATGTGTCTTTACACATTTTTTTAACAAATCATATAGGTAGGACATAAAATTATTTTTTGTTGAGTAACTTGGAACTTATAATTTTCAAAATTTTATTTTCGTTATACTTACGCTCATTTTCATTCTGAGACATATATTATATTTTACAATTCAGAAGATAGCCTTTTATTTGGTCAAATATGGTTCACAGAAAGATGAAATAATTTAGTGGTTTTGAATTCAGGTGAACTAAGTTCATAAAAAGAATTACGAAACCTAAAGAAAATATTCAAGGATGTATCTTCGATAGATGGGCGGGCACCCTTGCTTTTTAAATTCACAAATTAATTTGGTATTTAGGCCCTCTTTTTTAAACAGTGGAAGAATTTATGCTCTTGCTGAGACAGGATCAGCGGGATAGGAGGGAACCAGAGGAAGACCAAAATTTTTAAAAGTAATTCATTCGTTATGATTAATGTTATATAATAGTTTATTGCACATGATAGGTGTATAATTTATCTCTTAATATGTTTGTTCTTTATTTTCTATTATTCATTGTTATCAAATTACAAAATGTTTTTATTTATTTATAACAGAATGTAATATATAAATAAAGGTTATAAAAAAATATGTTTGTTCAATAAAACCTAAACTAAAAAGGCTTTATATTGTAGATATTTAAGTATGTAACTTCAAAGGTTTGGCGCTATCTCTATTCCCCTGAACCTATCATACTTTTTGTATTTATTTTAGTCCGAGATGAATTTAAGTTCAGAAAAAGAAACTAAAATTGATATCTTTATTAAAAGATATTGCAATATTATTTTTAAAACAGTCTTCCCAACCTTTTATAATTTTTCTTTTTTAGTTTTGATGGCCTCTTGAATTACTTCGGCAAATTTGCGATGACATTTTTGTACATCAGTACGTTTGAATACTTACGTACTTGCATGCGTGAGTGTTTAAGGGTTTGCTTGTGGAACGTCGTTAGGACATACATAAACAGTGTTGGTCGTTAAACTGTAATACAGCAAGCAACATACCTGCATAAAACATATGACGTACATATTAATGTGCCCCAACCCGAAGGACTTAGCCAGATTAAACTGTGTAAAGCGGGACCTTAAGGAAATAAATGTTTAATATTTGTAGTATCCCCAGCACTATAAATTCAGTAAAGTTAATTCTATTATCGTTGATTGAAATGGACAAAAAAAAAAGATGAAAAAACAAACAATAAAAAAAAAACTAAGTGGGGCACTGTTTTCCTCGAATTTGGGCAAGCAATTATATATAAAATAAAACCTTTCCCAGTTCCATGGGTGTTTAAATGGCCTGAGTAAGCAACGAGGCCCTACCTATATTCGTTAGTGTTGGTAAGTTATCCAATACAACTAGTCATACAACAGAATGACAGGTCACTTCCATAATCTGATCATATGATCACAAGCATATGAATTACCGTGATTTACTCTTGAAACTTACAACTTATGTCACCAAGGCGACTGTGCTTCGACCAGTTTTTTTTTTTTTTTTTTTTTTTTTTTTTTTTTTTTAAACTCAGAAACTGAGTTTAGACTTTGCATTGCGAACCCTTGAAGGAATTAATTTTGGGTTGAAATCAGATAAGAGAAAGGAGAGGTTTATAGGGGAACCAAAATTTGTAATCGTAATATCTTCGAGGTTATTAGGTTACGAACAATTTTAAGAACAAATCGGTCTAAAATGTAATTTTCTACGTTTACATTCTATAAAACTTGTTGAGGAAGAGATTTACGATGTAATTATGATGCGTGTAATTATGATCCAGGCCAGTTAGAGCAAAGCTTAGTGGTAATGCATTTTAAACCATGGTTATAGTAAGCTTTTACAACAAATTTACCTATTTATTCTTTTTAATATCTATCTTTAATACGACATATAAAATCAGCTAAAATTACACAGCTCCCTATTTATTTACTTTGAATTCAAACAGGTTTTGCTCATGGGGAATGAGGAATTCACACCATGAATTTATTTGGGAAGTCTGCCCTCTTGAAGTGCGCTACTTCTACGAGCCCCTAATCTGGGAAGTCAGAATCACAGTACGTGGATTGCAGGTGGAGGGCACGCTTGTGAGGTCAGACCCAGCCATATGTCAGCCCACCCACCTAATCCCACCCCGGGCTTGCTGGTATACTAATAAGGCCTTGTGCTTAGTAAGTTGTATGTAAGCACACATTGTTTCAAATAAACACAACCCTTTCGCTGGGCTTTCTGCTTTTAAATGTTAACATTCCCTGGCGAGACACTTTCATTCAATTAAGGCTAATGTATTAAAACATAAGAAAACTATGGCACCATTGTAAATTTTATAAATTATTTTTTTCTCCTATGTTCATACTTCCAAATCTTTTATAAAAACAAATAAAATAACATGTATGTTTAAATAAATACAGTTTATAAATATTGTTTATTATTTAGATTTCTTATTTAAATCTTTACAAACTAAGATCATGAGAAAGACATAAGTATCTTGTTATACTACTTTTGATTATATGGAATTTATAAATTTTACATGAAAATAAATTAATAAAATTTTCAAAATAAAAAGCGGGACGATAAAGTGGTTAGATTTCCACCGATTTTTATAATTTATAATTTAATTACTTTGGGCTTAATAGATTTATTGCTTTGAAAATTGTGAACTTCCGCAGAATTCTCAATATAAGTAATATACATTCTATTTAGATTAATTAATTTTAGACAAAAATATTTAAAAAATCAGAATCAGACACTAATCTTAAAGGTATAAACTAATATAACTTAGCTAGTTACCAGCTAAACTAGTTAAGATTAGAATTAATGAGCTAGTAAAGATAATTATTAATATAGTTAATGGTGAATAGTTAAATAAGCAAAATCTTTTTACCTGAATAATATCATAATTTCGACTTTTTATTAAAAAGGAAATATGATATCAAGAAAAATGCATTAGGCTAGAACGTACCAATGCGCTGCATGCGTTGGCTTTCCAAAATTACAAGCATGTGCTTATTGGGAATTAAAATGAATAAACATAATATTTAATAAAATCTTACTGATGAGCCTAAATACCGTTAAATTACATAAATTAATATGAAAGTTATAAGGTGGGGCTTCTTTTTTTTGTAGTTCGTATATCAAATTCGGTATTAAGGCTATTCATAGCATACTCTTGGGAGAATTTTTTTTGGGGTAAAATTGAATCAGGTAAAGTTTTTTTTTTACAGTTTTATTTAAATAAATTTAATTCATGTCTTACTGTTTAAAAAAAAAAGGTTTTAAGTGAACTCTTAAGACTATAGTTTAAGATATTTGAAACTTTGACCTATCATAGCCGTTTTCTCTAATTTTTTTGAATGAGAAATTCCAATAAAGTTCAGTCATGGAAATAGTAAGAAAGGCGTTAAGAACTGATATGCTGTGAAGTCAGGTGGATGGAAGACTTTGCCGGCAGACTCGACTTCATCCCCTGCGCCAAGTCTGAGAGCACAAAGGGGCATTCCGGGATGTTTTATTCAAGGGAAAGCCACACTTCTCACACATATTTAAGGGCGCGTATAAATGGTTATAAATGAATTTTATTTCCCTCCGGCTGGCTGTGAAAGGCGACTGCCCTGGCCGTTATTGCACGGGCTACAGTGCTCGTGCATTCATTGAGGACGGCGTCCTGGCTCTTTTGTCTGAAATGTCCTTACAATTCTTTCTTCTTCTTTTTATATGAAAACTCAACCATTACTCTTGGTGTTTTCAGAGAGACAAGAGCGAAAATATCGCCAACCTTAGCTATTTTCTCACTATTTTAGGTCTAAGTGAAAACATTAAGCAAAAATAAAAATATCTGTCAGAGCTAAATAGTCTAAGCGAATTCCTGAGAGTTCAATGAATTCAATTGTTTTAATTGAACATTCTATGTCCTATAACTTCTTATGTTTATTAGTTTTCTAATATTAACTTTTTAAACTTTATTATTAATTACTTTCTACATGTTTTGTATCTAGTAATGTGCTGGTTAATATTCAAAGTATAAATTAATTTTTTTTAAACAGATAATTAAAATAATGATAAAAAAATAT
>KZ809051.1:18373-28967 GCA_000696205.2 Oncopeltus fasciatus | reverse complement strand
TATATATTTATGCCGGTTAGTTTATATATATAAATTTTTGTATGTAAAAAAAACAATTAGATATATTTCTAAACGTATGTAATATTCTAGCAAATCAAGAAAATTATAAGATTGGTATCTTCGATAAAAAATACTTAGAGAACACTTAGAAAGCAGAAGTGTACTTTCTGAAGAAAGGGGCAATCCTAAGTTTGAACTAGCAGATTCTGAATCTTCCCGGGGGGCCGTTTAGGGAAGACATGAAGTTCTCTCTCGTCTAGTCAGACTCGTGACTCGGTCGAAGCGTACAAACACGCTAGAGGGATCTCGCACTTCAAGGTGAACCACGGCTGTAATTTCATTGACCCACAAACCTCGACTCATACCCAAAATATTATACGGAAACGGGTTAGCGAGTATGGTGAAACAACACACAAGTTCATCACCTTTATTTTTAATTCTATTCATATCAGTTTATGTAGGCCAGTTTTGATCTCAGACTTCGAGGTCTCATTTAGAATGAAACATAGTTCAAATTTGCGTTATTTTAAATAATATTTCATTTGTCTACATTTTGTATTCTTTTAACATGTTATTAGTACTTGTATTTATTATTATTTTATGAAATTGTAACCCTAAGGTGTGTAATATTTAATATAATTTAGCGAGAATGCGTAGCAAAGTTTTCTTAATCACACAAACCACAGAGCTGATTCCAACATTTTTAAAACCATTCATATGAAATTTATTCTTCATATTTTTCGTCGTATTTTCATCATTTCACCTTAGTGACGTAAGTCTGAAGGTTTTCAAATTCAAAAGTTTCTATGAGCTTGGGTTATGTATGGTAGGAGTTTGTAAACACAAATATTAAAACTTCTCCACACTTAGCTGATTTCCCGTAACTATACACGTCGGTACCAGGACGAATCATGTCCATTCAAAATTATATATATATATTTTTTCATTTTACCTTTTATTTCGAAAACTATAAATGTAAACAAAAATCGCTCATTAAGAAATCTTTTTACGAATAGAACATCTATTTCTGTGCAATATCCTAACTTTTTCTTCTTTGTTCACGTAGGCTTCGACGGTCGTCAGATGTATTTACCGTTTCTTCTTCCGGGTTGGACCGTGTCAAATTGTTGTAATTTGCCGAGCTTTCGCACATCATGTGATGGCTTCTTCAGGGCTGAAAAGAGAATCTCATTTTCTGAAAAGAAACGGTAAATACATTTTTCTTCATTGCTAATATACTTTAGAACCAGTTTTAGTGCTCATTCCTATAGTGCTTATTGCTCCCTTCGGCTTATAATTCATCATTCGTCATTTACTCTAATTTATGTCCATAAATAAATACAATGAAGATTATAGGAAATCTATTTAGTTTACGAATTCCTGTGTGACGGATTATTAAAAAATAACAGAGCGCCAGGATAGTTCAAGGGATCCCCTCGGGTCTGGCAATCCTGGCGATGCGGGTTCAAATCCCGCCATTTATCGGTAAATAAAAGCTTCTCCTGAGCGATGGATGTTTAGAATGGGATGGCAACCCGTAGATAGCCTCTCCTTCCATGACCCTAAGTGGTTGAAATTGAGGTTAACACAATAAATAAATTAAAAAAAAATTTTTTTTGTGGAATNTAATAATTATGCTATGTAGTGTACTTTCAGTCGATAATAACCCTTTTTTTCAATTATATCTAAAAAGCATTTATTAAAATGGCTTTACTTTTCAAATCTTTAAAATACAAGTGAGAAAAAAATTATGGGAGAAAATGAGAGCCACAAGAGTAGAAGATAAAAATTCTTAAGTAAATTATCAACTTATTCAGAAATTCAATAAAGCCCCCAGAGACAGCTCATTATGCATTCAGACCCATGCCTTCAGGGATGGTCAAATAGGGATTGTGAGTGTACTAATAAAAGTTGCCTTAAAACCCTCGTAGCTTAGCAAAGCGCTAGCTATGAAAAAGGAGAGTGAGAAATTGAAGAAGATAATATTTTATTTGGTTGTGGTTTTTTATCCCACGTAAATTTTAAACAATTGATGTGAGGGAATAGAATAAAAAATCTAACTGTCCCAGCCAGGAATCGAACCTGTTCTATCTATTCCCTCTCATTAATTGTTTAAAATTTACGTGGGATAAAAAACCACAACCAAATACCAGGCCCGGATAGCAGGAGATCCAGGTTCGATTCCTGGCTGGGACAGTTAGATTTTTTATTCTATTCCCTCTCATTAATTGTTTAAAATTTACGTGGGATAAAAAACCACAACCAAATACCAGGCCCGGATAGCAGGAGATCCAGGTTCGATTCCTGGCTGGGACAGTTAGATTTTTTATTCTATTCCCTCTCATTAATTGTTTAAAATTTACGTGGGATAAAAAACCACAACCAAATACCAGGCCCGGATAGCAGGAGATCCAGGTTCGATTCCTGGCTGGGACAGTTAGATTTTTTATTCTATTCCCTCTCATTAATTGTTTAAAATTTACGTGGGATAAAAAACCACAACCAAATACCAGGCCCGGATAGCAGGAGATCCAGGTTCGATTCCTGGCTGGGACAGTTAGATTTTTTATTCTATTCCCTCTCATTAATTGTTGAAGAAGATAATAGGTATTTCGCTTAAGAGAGAGCTTGCCGAACAATGATTGACTGTCAGGGACGGAAAATTGAAGGGGAATAATATAATTACAAAGGAAACTGGAATGAATGGATGTTCCAGGTAAAGAGAGATTACTAATGAATGATAGAATATCATAGATAGTAAGAAGAAAACGAAAGAATGAACGAATGATTTATCCAAAGAAATAGTTTGCTAAATCGCTACGGTATGTCAAAGATAAGGTAACGGGAAAAGAAATAAAAATGATATTGAGTGAAACTAGAAAAATATGTAACTGATCAATGAAGATTAATCGCTTAAGTAAAATAGAATGGCAGAGTATTGATAAAGAAGTGTAATGAAAACATAAAGTGCTGGAATTGAATAAATGAATGTATACCCTGAATTAAGGGATTGCTTAAATGAATATAAAGTCCAAATAGAAAGGTGGCATAAATGAATGTAGGTTCTGAAAAGAGAGATTTTCTAAGAATAACTTAATCTCAAAGGTAGTAGAAGGGTGGATAAATGAAAAAAATTTGCTGTATAATTGGCTAAATAAATATACCAAAATAAAATAATATCAGCTAGAATACTAGAAATCAGAACATAAAAAGAAAGTAAGCTTCAATGAAAAGATAGAAAGTCTGATAAAAAGAGTGTTACCGTTTAAGATAGGATTATTAGAGGAGCTGCAAGGAAAATAATTCATCAAAAGATATATTGAGCAATGATAAGAGAATATGATGAATAGGTAAATGTGAGAATGTTTTAGTAAAAGAAAGAAATTGACAAAGAGAGTTAAAGAGAGACGAAATTAAAGAGGAATAGAAAAAAACTGAGGGAGTGGTAATGAGAAAAATAAGGAACTGAGAGAAAGAAGGAGGGAGAAAATTGAATGAAGTGTAGAAGAGAAAGGCAATTTAAAAATGACTGTTGCGTATTTAGGTAATTATGCTATTCTTCCCATTGAATTCTTGCTTATTTAAATAAAAGTGCAAACAACAAACTCCTCTAAACTTTCCTAAATAGACAAGATATATATTACTTTCTTGGGAACTGTAAATGAGTGTCCTGTTGTTCACACAAGATGAATATGGGCTCTTGACCAGTCCGCATTTCCCCAAAAGAATAATAACATTTTGTAGACTGATGATAACGGTTTTTTTCTTCATGGTCCCATCTAAAGAGATCATCTTTCCACTGAAGCTAACTTAAAGATGTATGATATATATATATGATGAATGTACATGTCAATTAAATTATTAGTGATAAATCTTAACTTAGCCTTCGTTGAAAAAAAAATTATTTATATGGCTTCCTCTGAGTATTTTTTTTTTTATTAATCTGGTCATTTTTTTTATACATATTGCAGGATATTAATAACATAACAATATCTCATAGGAATTAAGAACGATCTATAGCTGTGCAAAAAATATATATATTGTCTATTGTCCCTATTTTAAAAGTATCTCCCTCGTAATATCATTTACATTCAAATAATGACTGAAACTAATATCGTATTATCTTGTTATTATGACAATATAGAATACGAAATAAAATACATACATAAGACTTCATAATCTACCTTACTTGCATTTTTTAATAATAATTATTCATTTTTCTTTGTTCATTTTTTGAACTTTTTTTTATAATTATCACACCTTCTATTATCCGTCTTCATTGGTTTTTACATACCATCTTCTGTTGGCGAGCGCTTTCGGTCATTGTCCATCCTCTTGGCCGAATACATGTGTTCACTGTCACTGTCTGTATTCAACTTGAATGAGTATGAGTTGAATGAGAAGGTATGATATTTCTATATTCAATGGTAGTCATAATAACCCTTTAGATTTTTATAATTGTTTGTTACTTATAATATTGTAATCTGGAAAAGTCAATATGCAAAGCTCATAAGGGACTAATTTTTAACTACTAGACCTGGTTGGATGGAAGTGTGGTCTCAAAGGACTAACCTTGTCAAGTTGACATTAATTATTCATTCATCTCCTCGCTTTCCCTCTGAAGGCCAGAACACAACGGCTTGTAACGCCATTACTTAGGTATCATAATAATATGTCCGGAATCCTTTTAAGATCATGGTACACTCCACTCATTAGTCCTACTTGATCATCTCGAGTACACCGAAGCCTGCAGGCTCCACATCTGAACCGATGTCGAGGGCCGGAACGAGAAGAGTGACCGCTTTCCTGCTCCTTGAACTTGATCGCGTGTTGGGATTTCAAAGCCACCGAACAGTGAGAGGTTTCCGACAGATAGTCATAAGGCGGCTTAAGACAAATACACCTGGATACATATAAGGAAGTCTGGTTATTCATGTTGGTCCTATGACGTGACTTTTAAAAAATTTCAACAGAACTTTACCGATCCTCAGAAGGAACTAAATTTATAATCGTAATATCCTCGTAGATATTAGAGTAAATAAATAGTTTATAGCATTTTTTCGAGAAAAAAAAACTCTACATTAACTGTTAATTAACAGTTATAAAACTTCTGTTGGCTAAGAAGATGGTTTGCAGAAACCAATGAAGACGGATAATAGAAGGTATGATAGTTCTATATTCATTGGTGGTGGAAATAACCCTTTAGATTATTTACAACTAATAATTTTGAAATTATTACTGGATACTTTTATTCTTTGAATAATATTATGGCTTTGATAAATTAACAGTAATAAACATAAACATGAACATACGTTTTAATTTTTTTTTAATCTAGCAAGAAAAAGTTATAAATTCTGTATGATTTGTATTATATTATTTTTCATGGTATTATTAATTAGCAGTAGTTAAAAATATATAAATAACTTTAGTGTGGGTCATCTTTTAAAAACAAGTTTTGACCACCTTTGAAACAGATTTGATCAATGAACAAGAAATGTTTGCCTCTAACTTGTACTATTTTCATTTCGCCATTTTCATATTCAAAGGGAATACCCTCTTTTCATTATTACAAATTAAAATGGCTATACTGGGAAGGTTATAATCATTTAGAACTACATTGCTTCTTGATAAATGACATATGTGGCTTTGTATAATGTTTATTTTAATGTATGCTGTTCAACAACGTTTTTCTTTCATTCTTCAAAAATCTTATGTTAAAACTATAAAGTATTGTGTAATGTCTATGAATGCCAAAGAGAAATGTTTTTTTTTTTTTTTGTAATTGTGCTACAATAGTTCCTTAACATGATCAAGGTTTTTTAAAACGTTGACTATACTTGACCAAAATTCATTGGTAGAACACTTGAAAATAGAAAATAATAAAAGCTACTCAATATTCTCGATATTCATAATGAAAATATTCGTAATGACGAAAATTTGTAGAAAATAACTTTTTTAATAAATGCATTAAATGCATTTCTTTTTTCTGAAAAAATTTAACAGTTTTAGCCGTTTAAAAGCGATGTTAAATTTTTTTTTGTCGTTTAAAATTCTATAGCGGATGGGTGGGACATAGAAAAAAGAGAGGGGTGCATGATATATGTGTGCGACCCCTCAGAGCTCTGTCGCCGTACAAAGGCATGAAGCTCCACTCGAGTGCTCTTTTCGATACCCCACTTGACCTATCACTAAATTTAAAAGTTACTAAAAATTTAATAACATTTATGAATAGCGTAATAAAATAAATTATATATNGAAGAGGTTTGGTGTTTAAAGGTTTGGGATTAAAAGGTTTTTTGGAGGTAGGTTTGGATGCTATCCAGCACGACTGTTGAATAGCAGAGGTGAAGGATTGTACAGCATCGTCAAGGTCTTTCGGGGATTTTAAGGAAACTCTGAGGTCTATGGTGTCTTCTAGGAGGGATTTAAACCTATCCCAATCAACTTGGCCATTAACCAGTGATGGAGGAGTCGGTTTTGGGATGGGTTGGAGTGACATGGTGAGGAGTACGGGACTGTGGTCAGAAGAAAGGTCATTAAGTGTGCTGGTAAAGGATTGGAGGGGATGTAGGCTTAAGAAAAATAGTCAACATTTTTTGTTTAACCCTTTTTCTGATGTGCCATACATCATGCTCTGATTCCACTCCCAGACTTTAGCTCATAGCATTGATGTTCCTGTGAAGTTCTTTAATTAGTGCGATCTATATAGCATTTTTTTTTTTTAAATAGTGAACACAGACAATTTGGCAAAAAAAAAACAACTAAAATCGACACTGGCAGCCATAAAACGCAATGATTTATACAGTTCATAAATTATCCTTACATGATATAAGCCCTAATTCTTTTTTTTTTTTTTTTTCATTTACAACATACTTTACTTAGGTTTAGTATAATCCAATTGATATAATCCATTATATTGATTCAGCTCGTAACATTAAAAATAATTAATTTTAAAAACGTAAATGTTCTCTAAAGCTCCGATGAATAACAAAAGAAGAGCATTTTGAGAATTTCCCTAGGGGCAGCCTCGAACCACCTTTTCGCCTGATGGGGTAAAATAATGAAAGCTCTCACCAGAAATATTCGCTTTTTCTTTTCTTTTTTTTTCTTGCACGGGGTGAGGGTAGTTCAGTCATCCTATTTATTTATACGAAATTCGGAGAGAGTAAAAGCGTTGGGCGGTTTGGCCAAAGTCTACCTATACAAAGATTATTTGGTGTGAAAATACTTTTTAGTTTGTAGGTTAAATAAAAACAGAAAGGGGAGTGCTTTATACTATTAAAACAGAGTAGGGTAGAAGAGACAAATAGATTTTTTTTAAATCTAACGATCGGTCAGTTTCTGTTGTTTTTTTTGTTTTTTTATGCTAGTAGAAAAGAGCGTGTTTCGATATAAATTTTTAATAAAATTAAAGAAGAGATAAATGTACTTAGGAGACATTTTTCATAATGTATTTATATCGTAAAGTACGGATAAGCGTGAAAAAGAAATCAGACATAAATAATAGAAATCTGAGGCAAGATACTCTCTCATCTAATTTATGTATTTTCATTGAAGTTGAAAATAACAAAGAATATAGAAGACATAAGGAGGTTGAATGACAAAGTCAATATATAAAAAATAGGATCTGTGTATATATGTAACGTATGAACTTTAAAACAGCTGGGCCGATTTTGATGAAATTTTTAGGGAATCCTCAGAATATTCAGGCGGGTGACACTGTTAAGTCTGATTTTTGATTTCACTGAACAACAAAGTTTTTGTTTCGGGGTTGAAATTAGCTGATTTTAATGTATTTCTACGTGTTAAAACCGAAAATGACCATAAAAATTATATATTAGCTCTTGTTTTCAAGACATAGTATCATTCTATTATATATATATTGAGTTTTCAACAAATGAAATATTTCATCACCAACAGTTGGTACACATGTTTGTTTACATAACACCCCTCTCATCAGCTGTTCATAAGTAGTAAACATAACCTTTGCGAGTTTGTCAATTGTACGCACGTGGTTGCTATTGAAATTATCGTGTGAAGTTGATTTTTAAATTAATTTAAGTGCTGATCTGAAATGCCTCGAAAGTGTGTGAATTCTGTCGATAGCTTTTGCTATATATGTGGTGAAATAACATTTAAGGCTCAGAAACGTAAAATGTCACCTATCATTAAGACTGCCTATGAACATTATTTTGGTGTAAAAGTTGGGGACCAAGATAAATCATGGGCTCCTCATATATGTTGTAATTCTTGTTCCGTCATATTGCGAGAGTGGCTGAAAAATAACAAGCGGGCAATGGCTTTTGCAGTACCTATGGTTTGGCGTGAGCCTACCAATCATACAGACGACTGTTATTTCTGCTTAACTCCTCCCATTAAGCAAGGTTTATCTATGAAGAAAAGAGGAACGGTGAAATACCCTAATCTCCCATCTGCTCTTCGGCCTGTACCACACTCAGACAATTTGCCAGTCCCTTCTCCACCCCAAAACTATGAAATTTTAGAGGAAAGTGATGAAGTCTGTTTACAAGAAGCAACCCATCCTTCTACATCCTATGACCCTGATTTTGATGTAAGCGATAGGTCTAGTGATCCGCACAGAATTAGTCAAGCAGAGTTGAGTGACCTTATAAGAGATCTTGGCTTGTCTAAGGAAAAGGCTGAGCTGTTAGGGTCAAGACTACAACAGTGGAATCTTCTAAAACATGATGTGAAAATATCTCAGTACAGACAGCTCAGTACAGGATGCTCCAGAAGTGTTTTATAAAAGACAAGCTAAACGACAGCGATCTTACAATACATCGGATTGACTTAATTGAAATTTGGTGGTACAAACCTCTTTTATTTGTCAAAACACTAAGAATAATGTTTTTTTTTATCAATTTTGTACTTAAAATATTCTAAAAGAAACATAACAATATTGTTTTTTGTACTTTCACTTTTCACGTATAGTATAACTACTCTTTAAGATTAAGTGCTGTATATCTCAAAAACCAGAGCTAATAAAAATTTGTCAATGTTATTTTCGTTTTTATCACCCCAAAATTAGTAGAAATAGACTAATTTAGTTTAGGAAATATTCAAAAAATATTTTTTTGTTGTGCAATGTTTTCGGTCTGCGGGCGGAGGGGCGTGGTAAAACATTCCAATTTGCCTTAAATACATGTGTTAATTTTTTTATTGAGCCCTTATCTATACCATATATAAATTATTCTGTGAAAAAACTTTATGATAGGTATTCCGTGAATTTTTATTTGAAGGCTGTAAATTTCGTTAAAAGTTCTGTTTAAATCGTATGATAATAGAACACTAATGTTTGCTTAGGGCCAGCGACGCCCTAAAAAAAAAAATTTTTTTTTGTGGCAAAAACGAAGTTTGCCCGGTCCGCTAGTAGGCTATAAAGAAGGAAGGGATCTTGAAGTGGATCAAATCCACATGAGAAGATCTTGAGAAGAGTCGACTTCCGTCAGTTCTAAGTGCGTGTTTTCAAGTGGGAAAGAAAACTAATAAAAATATAAAGAACTTGGCAGAACTAAAACCACCTGAGAAAATAAGCGAATTACTTTTGAAAGGGCCAAAAGCATTGCAAGGAGTCTGACTAAGACCAAGGGCGGGAATCAGGGTCAAAAAAATCACTCCAGCCGATATTGTATTTAAATCGATGGGCGCGGAAATGAAATTCTGTATTAAATAAACCATCATTCAGTGTTATCAGTAAAAACTTAATTTTCATATTTGCATTCTCGCTTTAATAATACATTAAGAATCTACTATAAAATTAAAGTCACAGTAGTGGAAATAGTAGTAGCACAAAAACAATAGTGAAACAAAATACTAATAAATAAAAATAATAGAAGTAGAGAATATGTTAGGGTTCGGGCAAGGTTCATGAAAAAAAAAATTAGGAATTAGAGAGATGTAGTCTTTCATGTTTCAAATAATTTTATTTGAATGTGTCAATACACCATCTTTAGGCACTACAGAGTGTCGCAAGATACTTTTCTTCCCAACGAACTCTTAGTACAACCCTATTATAGACATTTGATCAAGTTTATTTAAATTTAAATAAGAGGTACGGGAGTCATAGGAATATATTTTAAATTTAATAAAAAATTATTATGTATTTTCGGCTTACATGTTTCATGACTTTACAATAGTAGGCTTTTTGTGAATAAAATATAATACAGAAAAAATATTAATTTTAAATAATGTATAGAAATAGAAAGCTATTATATTTTTTTGGATACCGCAGACCCTATTGAGTGAGGAAAAAAAACAAAAAAGAAAGAAAATGAACAGCTCAGAGCGTTAGTCAATATTTTACATACTTCAGGTCTATAGCTGTAAATAAATTCCATTTTCACACACCAACGAATTTTTTTTGTAAATTATAAATCTATCTGTGTCTGTGTGTGTGAGTGTATGTGCAGTATTAGTATGATTTTTAAAGTATATAGTTAATGTTACTTGTAATTCAGTAGAAACATAATAAATTAATTAACGAGCGCATAGGGCATTAATAAGGTGAACCATTCCACCTAATAAAATAAAATAATGTAGTATATATATTGAAGAGACAAATAGATTTTTTTTA
>KZ809050.1:118475-129293 GCA_000696205.2 Oncopeltus fasciatus | reverse complement strand
AAAATAAAAATAAAAATAAAAAATTACAAAGTTAAAATAAAAATGCTCTAATTTGTAAATATTAAATAAATCTTTGTAGGAGGTTTTCAACTCTTGTGTTAAATCATATGATTTTTATTGTATTAAAATGATTAGGTTAATTATTTCATTGAGAGAAAAATCAGCTGGTGAAAGGCTATAAGGACCAGCAGCATGGACTGTGCTAGCTAACTACCCACTTTAATCCTGTAAATGTAAATAAGACAACTGTAAAAAATAAAATAAAATAAATTTGGCGCACTAGCTCTTTCGTTCCTATTCCCACCCTAATGTCTTCCTTCAACACTTCCTCCTCCTGAAAGACTGAAATTTTGGCCAAAACGTTAACGATAATAAAAGGATTTTTCAAATGGAGAGTTTTTTGACCGTAGATATTATTATTAGATAATTTTAGTTGGGGTTTTGGTCAAGGTAGATAAAAAAAATAAAAAAATACAAATTTAAGAAAAGTGTATTTTTTTAAAGATTATCTGCCGTTTTTATCTGCCTTATTTAAGCTTATCTGCCTCTCGTTTTTATGATAGGCACCCCTGAAGATGGCTTACAATGTAAGCCAAAACGTTGGCATATAATTTTTTAAAAAATACACTAAGTAAGCCCTCTTCAAGGCTGCCTATCATGAAGACAAGAGGTAGATAATCTTAAATAAGGCAGATAAGAACGTTGGCAGATAATCATTTAAAAAATATACTTTTTTTTAAAATTTGTATTTTTTTTGGATCTACCTTGACAGAACCCCAACTAAAATCATCTGATAAAAATATTTTTAGAGAGCAAACAGACAAATGCATATACACTTCATTTTGGCCTCTCCAAAGTAGGATCAATGAAAGAAAACTTTTCGTCGAATCGAGCATGAAATTTTAGCGTAAATTTTTCTTTTTAGTTTTAGTAATTTTTGTTTCTAAGATGTCCAACTATAGGCAATAAAATAAACCAGGGAAAAATTTAAACCTGTTATTTGGATCATGAAGAATTGAGGGAAAAATACAACATCATCAAAGCAAATAATATCTTATAGTGATTGTTATTAATACCACCCCTTCTCCCACACCCAAAAAAAAAGAAAAGAAAACCGTAAATAATCTAAAAGTTATTTTCACTACCAATGAATATAGAATTATCATACCTTCTTCTGTAATCCGTCTTCATTGGTTTCTGCAAACCATCTTCTGTTGGCGAGCGCTTTCGGACATTGTCCATCTTCTTGGTCGAATACATTTTTTATATATGAATACAGACAGTGACAGTGAACAAATGTATTCGGACACGAGGATGGATAATGTCCGAAAGCGCTCGCCAACAGAAGATGGTTTGCAGAAACCAATGAAGACGGATAATAGAAGGTATGATAGTAAAACCTAAAATGCCAAAGGCTAACTTAAATGGCTCCAGTCATCACCTTATCTACAGTATTGTAATGCAAATGTCTTCTAAAGTAATATTTTATTAAGTAATTTGATAGGGCGACTTACCTATGGGCTGTACAATGCCGTAGCAGTGGGTGAGAAAGCTGAAAAATATAATCGTGTAGGCAGACAAGAGAAAAGAGATGTTGATTGTGACTGGCCAGGCATCAATATGGAAGGGTCGGGAAAAGATTACTAATCCAGCCACCAGAGTTGATACAAATAGTGTTGAACCTGTAAAGGCAAAGTTCGTAAGTAATGTGATACTTTGGTACAAAAATTACTGCTTTCAACACTATAAAAATTGAAGATAGATTATATTAGATTCTTAAATTTAAAGAAAATAATCAAATGAAAAAAAAATTATAAAGACGAGTAATAACCTCTTGAAATAACGATTACAATAATTATCAGTGTACACAACTGATGAATTTTTATACTTAAAGACTTTGACTTGCAGTTTTTAGCTATGTAGACAAACAAAAAGCAAACAATAGAAGCCACGCTGGATCTGTATAAACTGAGCGAATATCTCTTCATCGCTGTAGATGAATATTTATATTTGAAATTTCCATGTCATATAATCCCACACTTAAATGAAAAATAAAGTATGACAAACTGTTCAGAGAAGTTCAAATTTCCCACCATACACACAGCTGGAGGTTACTCCTGGAGAGTGGTGCTATCTATGGTGTGCCCTAGCAACTACCTTCCCTGTGGCGTACTAGTCTTTCTTGCTTTTTACCAAAATCTTGTCCTACAAGCCTTCCCTTTTCAAGCTGGTTTTTAATATATATCAGAATATGAAGCAAGTTGCCCTCTCCGGGCATGGAAGAATGAAGAAAGAAGAAGGAAAATAAGTACATTTTTATTTCACACTGGCCAGTGAAACTGGCGAAATGTGAGAAGCCACTTACATTTCTCGTATTACTGGGATCATTTAAAGCTCATCAGTAAATTAATTTTTTCTACTTTCATAGTACAAAACTAAAGTGCCCTCAGATCTGCAAACATCCATAGTCAATCAAGTAAGCTAGCCATCATCAGACTTCAATTTTTTTAACCTATTCTCTATCTCATATCTTCTTTTATTTATTTATGTAAATAGAATTTATTTTTAACGAAGACTTTATAATTATTATATTAATATTACAGTCAATTCAATTATTTGTCCAAACCTTAAGAGCTAATCTTCCCAAATGCCCAGATCTTCTGCTGTGCCATATCAAAAGCATTTCAAAGGCTTCTTCATGGCTGAAAGGAAAATAGAAGCTACTATAGCTCTAACTACAACTATACCTGCCGAATCTCGATATAAGCCCGTTTCCCAATGGTCGCTTCTTATCAGTTCATTTTATTTCAAAATTTTTCATTTTAGGAGCTTCCGTTATCACTGGAAGCTTTGTATATTTTCTTGTCAGCTAATGATGATTATAGCTTTCGATTTTGAGTATTTGTATTCAAGAATTTCTATTGTATTGTCTACTGAAAGCATCATTATCTGGTAATAAAATAAACAAAGCTTCCAGTGATAATAGAAGCCAGATGGATTTCAGTCAAGAAGAAGCCTTCACATGGTGAGTGAAAGGTCGACAAAAGAAACATTTCGATATGATCACCCAGGAAGAAGCATTTATTAATATTTCTGGAGACCGTTGAAGTATATGTGGACGTTAAGATTGTGGACGAATAAATTCGCTACTTGACTCACCTTCTGCATCACACGTCGGCCAAGTGTACCAATACACTTATCCGAAATATTGAACCAGGCACTCATATTTTGACGCAATTTGCTACCTGACGCACCACCTGAATTTACGAAAATTCATATAAGACACTATTATATGAAAAAAAAACAAACAAAAAAACAATAAAAAACAGGGCGGAATATTGCCCAAGAACCTGATCCTAATCCTATTATATGAAAAAATGTTTCAAATTCCAACAAACAACACATAATAAGAAGAAGTTGATTTTTTGACGCACTCCTTGCGTCACACGTAGGTCTACTAAATAAATCACATAAGAACCCAATAATACAATAAGATTATAAATAATACCAAACCCTCAACACACATCTTGACGAAATTCGCTAATTTACACACCGCTCAAGTTAGAAAGGTGAATTTTATAAAGTCCATATAAGACCCTGTAATAAGGAAAATTGTACATATTACTAACAATCAACACATATGCAGACATAGAGATTTGGTGGGAAACCTTGAGCGCTGCTATCTTGATCCAAAGAGGAAGGCATAGAGGAAATAATTTTTGGCGGAAAACATTGGTGTCCACCATTTTCATCATTTGCGTAGCCCAGAACCGCCAAAAACACCCTATTCCCACTAATTACTCTTTTTACTAAAAAATTGACATTTTAGGCTATCCGCACCCCCTATCAGTTCGATCGTTGGCAGACAAACTTAATCACACAGTCAGGCATAGACAAACGCACTGACATTGATTTACCTGTCATTCCTGCAAATAGTATCTCCGGATGGTTAAGCTCAGCTCCTGCGAGTTCGGTGAAGATGTCCGGTGCCCCGTTTCCAAAGGCGAGTATGGTTACACCTGCCAAGTTCTCCGACATGTGGAGAATGGTCGCCAGAGCTGCTACGTTCGGACACACGCTAAGTAGACATATAATATNACTTTTTTGGTAACAGTTTTTAATTCTTCAGCTACTTAGACCAAATTCCTGACAATCCTTTTGTGTGAATTTCTGACCTCATTATAACCTTTTGTATGTTAACTTATGTAAAATTACATGTGTAATATACATATTTAGGTAGGCACTGTTTTTTTTTCTGGTTTTTGTTTAGCTTTCTAGTCTGAATGGTTTTACAACGGTGAAACCATTGTTTACAATTTAAAAGTAATTTTAATACATAATACGTAATGAACATAATATTACTGAAATAAATTTCAATGAAACCAAATCAGGCCTCAAAGTTTTTTAGGCACTTAAAAAATAGATATTTGTAAATCTCATATAAATGGCAGATTTTTAAATAGTACGTCAGGCTTAGATATATAAAAATTAGATTAAATGACGAAATTAATCGTATAAACCGAAGTTAGTAATAAGTGAAAAAGTAAGATCACAATTTCTTTCTTAATAAATGTTTTTCGTAAAAACTTTAGAAAATGACATTTTGCACTTATTATGTTCCAAAAATTATTTCATACCTCAAAGAAAACCTTGCTCCATCATACAATTTATTTTAATGTTTAGGAATGAAAAGACTAAATATAGAATTGAGATTCTATATTTTAAAAGTAAATTGCAAGCAGCTATCTATTCTAAAATATCGAATAAATGTGAAAACGTCAATCATTAACGAACTTATCCAAAGGTTTTTAAAAATGGTCATAAATGCTGTATTTGTTTACTTAATTAAAAAAATCTTCAGATAATATACATATAAAAATGTATAGTACATAAAAATATATACATACAATTTGGAACATACCATTTTTAGCTTCTCTAATAAAGGTTCAGTGAAGGTCTGCTTATATTTTTCCAAGGATTAGCTTGGTTTCCTTTCGTAAAATGAGTTCATATGATGACTTTAAAAGTTAAATTAAAACTAAAGCAGTGGAAAATTACTTCAAAGGAGGAAAAATACCTTGTTTACTATTATTTGACTTTTAGCAACTTTAAAGAAACTTATTTTCTAACAGGAAGTGTATACATGCGAGAGTTTGTATGTGTGTGAAAGTAGGCAGGTTTGTGGAAAAATATATTTTGTGACTAACTTGTTATGATAGTAACAATACAGAAATGCCTGACAAATAGATAAACTATTTATAATCATCATTTAATTTTTAACATTTTGCCATCGTTAATCTTAATAACCCTACTCCATTCCTCATCTTCATCTCTAATCGTCCTTAACCATATCTAACCATCATACCTTTTATTCTCCGTCTTCATTGGTTTCTGCACACCATCTCCCGTTGGCGAGCGCTTTCGGACATTGTTCATCTTCTGGCCGAATACATACGTTCACTGTCACGGTCCGTATTCCACTCATAGTTGAATTCAACTGAGTTGAATACGGACCGTGACAGTGAACGTATGTATTCGGCCAGAAGATGGACAATGTCCGAAAGTGCTCGCCAACGGGAGATGGTGTGCAGAAACCAATGAAGACGGAGAATAGAAGGTATGAGAGTTCTATATTCATTGGTGGTAGAAATAATAATAACCCTTTAGATATCTAACCATGCCTAATCGTTATATACTCAATCCTTTTCAACCATTATACATCCCTAATAACTACCCCTAATCATCTAATCATCTCAGACTCAACCTTCTCATAGAGGTTATATGAGAGGTTCTTCTGTTCTCGAGTTTTGGAACTCCATACCCTCCCCCCGATCACCATCACTCTCTTCCCTCTCCTTGTTCAAATTTCATTGGTTTCCAGTCTCCTAGCACTTATAAAAAAATAATTTTATGCTGCTAATTCTTCTTGATGTGGGTTATTTTTATAAGCAGGCTTTCAATTTTTCTAATTAATTTTTGTTGTCCTTATCGAGCAATATTATCAAGTAATAATGTTATATTTCTATAAAAGTTTATAAAATTAACAATATTAGCTATTTTATATAATATGAAAATTATTGTAACTTACAATGTAATATAAGGTAATCATTTTTATTAAAACATTTTCAAGTACTTACAATGCATCAGCAACAACCGATATCATCAAGAACAGAATTAGCAAAGTGATCACCTAGAGAATAACACACATGTTAACATCAAAGCTCATAGGCTACTTCGCTCATTGGCTGTTCGATATGCAGAAGTAACAGCCAATAAGTAAAGGGAGATCTAGAGTACTAGATCGTATATATTTTTTGTAGAAGGAAGGCAGCGCTCCGCGTTGTGTGAAATCAAACTAAATATTGTTCGGGTTAGCATTCTTCTTTCAGGAACCTGAACTCTAATATATCTTTTATTCTCCCATTATTTCTCAATAAAACATTTAAACGCAAATGACTTACTTTACTATTTATTATGAAATTAATTTTTTAAGGAATTAAATTGTTCTTTACTCTTACAGATATTTAGTTCGCATTGAAAAAAATGTTGAATAAAAAGAATATTTATAAGAAATGAGTATTAAGAAACAAATAGAAAAAAATTGAAAAAGCCAATAATAAAATAGCAATGTACTCCTTCTTATTAAAAAATAAAATATTACTTCNTTATAATAGTATAATGTTTTGTAAATTTTATGGCTGAAGGTAATTCATTTTATGTTTGTAACCATTCGGTTTAAAACGAAACTATCTACTAAAATATAATTTATTTTTAAATGTTTATGCTAAAAACATTATTTATTTGTACTAAATTTTGTATAAAATATATTTTCGTAATGTTTATATTTTGGGAGTGTAAGGAGGGTATTGAAAATATATTCCCGTCACGCAGCGACTGCGTAATTGAAACGAATTACTAGTTGCAGTTATCGAAAATTTTATTTGACATTATCATTTTATGAAAATCTGACTCCCTATGCTTCGATTTGATAAATAACAAACGTGATTTGAATATTTTAGGTGTAATTTTGGAATTCCAATATTTATTTTTGTTATTAATAGTTATACCCTAGGGATACATGTACGCTGTATTTTAAGTGATTATATTTGTTAAATATATAAACTATAAAATGTATATATACACACATACACACACACACACACACACACACACACACACTATAGCTACCGAAATCTATGAAATAAATATTTTTATTATATAATTTTTGCAGCGGTTAAACTAGTTCATTAATCTTTTAAATCGGTTGAGGTAGAATGTAGGTGTTGGTTCGTCCATAATTTCTATATAGGTTACGGGAAAGAATAATAGAAAACAATCAAATGGAAAGATTTTTTAACGTAGATATTATTATTAGGTTTTTTTTTTTTTGGCAGTTCGGTTGAGGTAGATCCAAAAAATACAATTTAAAAATATGTATTTTTTTTAATTATCTGCCAACCTTTCGGCTTACATTGTAATGAATCTTCAGGGCTGTTGGAATACAATGTCATAAGAAAAAAAATAATTAAATGATTATTACATTGCATTATTATTACATAGAATTGCCATAACTAAATATAATTTGATATCAAAATTATGTAGAATATGTAGAAAANCTATGAAATAAATATTTTTATTATATAATTTTTGCAGCGGTTAAACTAGTTCATTAATATTTTAAATCGGTTGAGGTAGAATGTAGGTGTTGGTTCGTCCATAATTTCTTTATGGGTTACGGGAAAGAATAATAGAAAACAATCAAATGGAAAGATTTTTTTAACGTAGATATTATTATTAGGTTGTTTTTTTTTGGCAGTTCGGTTGAGGTAGATCCAAAAAATACAATTTAAAAATGTGTATTTTTTTTAATTATCTGCCAACCTTTCGGCTTACATTGTAATGAATCTTCAGGGCTGTTGGAATACAATGTCATAAGAAAAAAAAATAATTAAATGATTATTACATTGCATTATTATTACATAGAATTGCCATAACTAAATATAATTTGATATCAAAATTATGTAGAATATGTAGAAAATTTCAAAATTAAAAAAAAGAAAAAGAAATTCACCACGCTCTCTCAAAAGTTCCAAACTTCTTCCTTTCAGTCATGAACGTTTGATCCTAGTGACAGGACGTTCCCTCTTGCCTTCATCATAGGTAGGGGTGGAGAATTTTATTTTTTCTCAATGAATCTAATGGCATTAGTGTATTTGTAACCTTCCCAACGATGATGGTTGATCAGGAAGAGGGTTTCAAGGTTATGTTGTTATCGAAGGTTATTTGGTGTTGTCTGGCACAGAATGTTAACTAAAGACAGTCTGATTACAAGTTTCGTTGGATAAAACATGTCGACCGACGTCTATCAATCTCGATGGAGCTAAATCTCTCGATTCCTAGGCAGCCATTATGAAGATAAAGTAATTTTTCCTAGGGGTATAAATAAGAGATGCTGCTGGAAGAAGAATGTAAGCTGGCGGAAAAGAATCAGCACAATTTATTTTGATTTAAGTAAATCTACACCATTTAGTACTTGTTAATTATTATTCTGTTCAATTAAGTTATTTTAAATTAAATATTTAAAATAAAAGTGTTGAATAAAAGCACTAATTTGAGNGCCGAGCTTTCGCACATCATGTGATGGCTTCTTCAGGGCTGAAAAAAGCGAAAGCTCGGCAAATAACAACAATTTCACACGGTCCAACCCGGAAGAAGAAACGGTAAAAACGAATATTCCTTCAACATTGCCTTTAAACTACATATGTGTACATGAGTGTAACTGAAATCATTCTTAATCGGCAGGCCCACCCACAGCCACTGGTGCGCGGAGTACTGCGAGGAGTAGGGGAGGTGGTGCGGACTGCGGGCCACATCGTGGGTGCCGTTGGCGAGGGCGTGGGCGAGGTTGTGGGTGCTGTCGGCGAGTCTGTGGGCAGCATTGTCGGCGGTGTCACGGGCGATAGGTACTCCAGGTACTACCCGAGGGAGAGTCCGGCGACGTCCCTCGCCAGCGCGGCAGAGTCCCTTCAGGAGATCGCGAGGAACAGCAACTCCCAGCCTGAGATCACCATTCAGCAAATACAGAGTTCAGACGTCGAGTGATGACCATTGGTAAGTTTTTTTTTTTAACTTTTTTTTATTTATTTATTACATTCTGTTAAATTAAAACATTTTATATTTTGATCACTACAATGAATAAAAAGATTAGGATGGTATGGCAGTTTACTGTTAAAAAGGATGAAGCGGGAAGAAATGAAGCCTTGAACAAAAGGAATATTAAGGTTGTGGTGAAGGTAAGAATTGGATACGTAATAGGGAGCATTTGCGATTATTCTCAGGGTTTTGGATTGAAAGGACTGGATCCTTTGGATGTTTGAAGGCTTGGCAGCACCCCAGATTTCTAGCCCGTAAGTCCAGATTGGTCGTAATAATGTCTTGTAGAGCGTCAGTATGTTTTCTATCGTAAGATTGGATTTCTTATTCATGAGTCTAACGTAATTATCATACCAAATTTTTCAACTATTCATGTAACCAGTTAAGCAGGTAGTGAATCATATTCTTTTTAGAACTCACCATTCCTATGATCCCAAGTATATCTATGGAATTGCAGAAGACCCAACTTTCGGGCTTCAGAATGTGGTCATCGTCGAAAGAACAGTCTTCAGTACTGTAGATGAAGTCACAGCGTTCCTTAGGAGGCAGTAACATCACGTAGCGGCAGGAAGTCTACAACAAACATTCGGGGGAAATGTTTAAAGACAGTCAACGACATAACGACTCATAAATGACCTATTTCAAACATGGTGTGCGCCCATAATATCTGTTTTAGCAGATTTTCCAAGATGTTCACGTAGGCTTCGACGGTCGTCAGAAGTATTTACCGTTTTTTCTTCCGGGTTGGACCGTGTCAAATTGGTGTTAAATGCCGAGCTTTCGCACATCATGTGATGGCTTCTTCAGGGCTGGAAAGAGAATGTTCTCTTTTCAAAATTATCTTTTCAGCCTTGAAGAAGCCATCACATGATGTGCGAAAGCTCGGCATTTAACACCAATTTGACACGGTCCAACCCGGAAGAAGAAACGGTAAAAAAGATTTTCCAAGGGTAAATATTTACGCCGGTAATATGACGTTGCTTTTAAGGAAATTCAACAGATCTCCAGTCCTATATTCTAGAAACTTAAAAAGAAGTATGTTTATACTATATGTATATGTGTTTATATGTATACATTTTGCTTTATGCGTTTTACAATCTAAAAAGTTTTAAATAATTATATATGAAAGTAAGGTATTTAGGGGATATTTTTGCCAAGCATTGGTGAAGTTCACTGAAATTGGGAAGGGAGAGAATTTGAGAGGAAGAGAATCTTTATTTTTCATATTCTTCAATTATACTACTTATATATGTAATTTGAGTGTTGGGTGGCCCTATTATATTTATATATAATATAGAATTTAATATTTAGGATTTTTATTGAAAACTCATGAAGTAATTCATTTTTAGAAGAAATCGGATGTCAAGGGTATATAAGAAGAGAGGGGATGTATAGGTTTTCTGCAATTTGATTTGGAATTAGTCCAGGACAGATAATAGGTTTTTGGAATTTTAATTTCAAGTGAGGATGAGAAAATTAAGGATTAAGAATTTCACGAAATTCATCAGTGTTCAATGCCAAAACGAGGTCATTAACATATTTGTTGCAATGAAGGAAGGCTTCACCCGTTATAGTTGAATTTTTTAAATGACTGACACACACATTTCATTTCGAAAAAATCACTTAGATTACAACTGATTACAATTTTCAGCCATGAAAATTGGT
>KZ809050.1:45786-57206 GCA_000696205.2 Oncopeltus fasciatus | reverse complement strand
TATTACTCATTCTCTTTAATATATAAATTAAAAAAAAGAAGAAAAAAAAAGCTTAAATTTTATGAAGCCATAGCTCTTCATAAAAATAACTCTTAAAATAAATCATAATTTACTCATTGATTATTTGAAATTGCAGTGAACTCTCAGTATGAAAACAAATGTATTTTGTTTATCAAAATAAGTCAGTAGCTGCAGATGTTTTGAGATCAATGAATAAGGAGGCTAAGACATAAGTTGTTTTTTATTTTCTAAGGCCAGTTTTAAGAGGTAGCTTCTTTTAACATCTAACTTATAAAAATACCATAAAAATTTATGATCAAAGAGATAATTGGAGTTTGCCCTAAAAGTTGATTAGAAAAACAAAGTTTCCTTTCTCAATTTCAGTTTCGGTTATCCACAAAAGTTTAGATTCTGATTGCATGAATTTTAAAATAGAATTATATAAGGATGGCACAGGCACAACTATGTATGGGTATAAATATGGGATAACACAGGCCAACAGCTATTTGGTGCCAAAAGCTATGGTTCTTTTGATTGATTCCAGTAATATTTACTAGGCAGAAATAGCAGTCATCGAAGTAGTTTTGGGATTCTTCCCTAACCATCAGTATGCCGAATTCCAATTTTTTTTTTCCCCATAAGTCCACTGTCAAAAATGTTCTTTTAAAGTTTTACAGACCTGATACCATGCTCAGATTTTATCGTGATCATAATGACAAACACCAAAGTATCCAAGATAAATTCTCTTTAAAAATTCACTTAAAGTTTTTCTGTTTTCTTTTAAGGTGTATTCTCTGCATATGTAGAAAAACTCATAAGGTTTATTTACAGTTTCTTCTACTTGAACTTATTTGATTTCTATTCAATAAACCAAAGACAAGAATCAGCAATACAGAATGTTTTAGGTAAAGTTTATAACAAATCTTTCCAAAACACAATCCCAAATTCAATTTTCTCTGCATGGCGAGAACTCACAAAATAATCTCAACTATAGTTAAAGCATTGAAGGTCACTTCAATTACCGGACAAACAATGCCATCTAGACAATTTTCCTAGAACTAACTAGATGGCAGAATCTGACTAATTAGAAACCTGTGTGATTTAGAACTGCACAAAATGGAGTTAGAACTACATACTTTATGCAGAACTGCACGTTAAAACAACTCTGATCTACAAAAGTTGAGCTGACAGAGAAAAACTGTTTTCACATTTTGAATCAACACTACAAAAAAAATAGCTAAAATAAGTTTTAAAAGCCAAGGAACAAAAATTTTTTTTTCTGTATATCTATGTAATGAGTTTAGCAAGGAATTCTCCCCAATAACAGCAAATGGAAAATATGGAGGAAGACAGAATGAAGTCAACAAGCTAACCTGAGATATAAAGAATGACAGGAATTCAAAATAGACATTTTGCGTTCATCTTAAGGTTGTCAAGGAGTTTGTAAGTAATAAAGTTATTTTTGCGAAATATAAATATAGTGTACTTATTAAGTAATAAATGGAATTTTGTTTACAACCCAAAACTTGCATTATTTCTTAGAATATCTATAATCGAGTGACAACCAAGTAGAATTCTTTATCAACGAATAAGAAAATTATAACTGGAAATTTGTACCTCATCAGGCTTCTTTTCTTTAATAGTGGCAGTTTTTATTTCATCCACAATGGTCTTCAAGGCTGGGTCAACTTTACCAATCAAAGTTGGAGCTGAATCAACCATGATTTCTTCTTTTGCCTTTTGTTTTTCCTAAAAAGGACCTCNATAAATTAAATTATTAATTATAAAATATATTGGAGGGAAAAAGTGAAAAAGAATAAATAATTTGATTCTATAAGACTTACCCAACTTTTCTCTCGAGGGGAGGAGCTTGGCTGCCCTCAGCAGTTTTTTGTTCGTTGGCTTCAAGCTTGGCAAGCACTGTGTCCATCTTGGAGATAAGCTTATTCACTCGCCGGAATAACCGTTTAGCTGCCTTGGTCTCCTTCACATTTTCTACTTCCTTACTCGTTGAAAGGATTGTTTTCAATTCGTTGATGTCCTGACAGAAAACAAATAAAATTTAAGCTTTAATCAGCTGAATCAATTATATAATTTTTTACAAATTAAAATAGGCAGAAAAACTATAAACTCGTTATTTTTTTTATGTTTTAACTCATTTCCTTTAAAAAGAGAAATTTCTAATATTTTTTTCTAGTAGCTCTAAACTTAATTGCTGAATTAACTCCATAATCAATAGTACCTATCCATATTTAGTAAAATCTGATAAAATAAGAGAAGGATGACTTATAATATTTCAAGTTATATAAACATAAAATAATTAGCTAGAATGGTTTCTAAGGTTCATGAATGATCCAGGAAAATGAAAACTGAGAAGAAACATCAGTCCATAGTATAATTTGGGGGTCATAACTAAGGAAACAGTTATTCAAGATGACCAAATTTATTTAAGGAACCTAACTGAGTGGTATCCTAATCCGAATTTTTCATTCAGCATCGAGTAGAAGCATTTGAATGCTACAACTGTCTCAGTTTTAATTCCAAATCTTTGGTTAAATTATTAAAGTCTATCACGCAGAAGTATAATTTCTCTAAACTATACATTATGCCCACTGCATTAAAAACATTTTTTACCAGCACTTAACATTACTGGTAATCCTCACCCCCACTGGTCTGATTTTTTCAATAAAATAGCCTTTAGCTTTAGATTTAACAGCTACAGGCTGAATTTAATCACAAAATTGAAAACTGTGGCTGCAAAGCATTAGCACACTATAATATATATATATANTTTGTATTGCATCAATTAGACGTGAGAAAATGACTGTAAAAGTCAAGAGTGATTGATTCATGGTGCTTTACAACTTTGTGGAGTTTCCTTGATAAGTTTGAAAACTTTATTTCTGGGGGAATTCCAGACACTCTTTTGTCTACAAAATATATTGCGAATGGGATATTTACGACTCATAACTCGCAATGACTGAGCGCCTGTAGTATGTCTCAGTGCAAATGGAATAAGGAAAATATCTAGAAATAACATCAGTTACAACAGTATCCGACAGCTATAGACACAACATGACGGCATTCCTCTCGTAAAGCGGTGGATATTATGGGGGAAAATTAAAAAAAAGAAGAAAAAAAAAGCTTAAATTTTATGAAGCCATAGCTCTTCATAAAAATAACTCTTAAAATAAATCATAATTTACTCACTGATTATTTGAAATTGCAGTGAACTCTCAGTATGAAAACAAATGTATTTTATTTATCAAAATAAGTCAGTAGCTGCAGATGTTTTGAGATCAATGAATAAGGAGGCTAAGACATAAGTTGTTTTTTATTTTCTAAGGCCAGTTTTAAGAGGTAGCTTCTTTTAACATCTAACTTATAAAAATACTATAAAAATTTATGATCAAAGAGATAATTGGAGTTTGCCCTAAAAGTTGATTAGAAAAACAAAGTTTCCTTTCTCAATTTCAGTTTCGGTTATCCACAAAAGTTTAGATTCTGATTGCATGAATTTTAAAATAGAATTATATAAGGATGGCACAGGCACAACTATGTATGGGTATAAATATGGGATAACACAGGCCAACAGCTATTTGGTGCCAAAAGCTATGGTTCTTTTGATTGATTCCAGTAATATTTACTAGGCAGAAATAGCAGTCATCGAAGTAGTTTTGGGATTCTTCCCTAACCATCAGTATGCCGAATTCCAATTTTTTTTTTCCCCATAAGTCCACTGTCAAAAATGTTCTTTTAAAGTTTTACAGACCTGATACCATGCTCAGATTTTATCGTGATCATAATGACAAACACCAAAGTATCCAAGATAAATTCTCTTTAAAAATTCACTTAAAGTTTTTCTGTTTTCTTTTAAGGTGTATTCTCTGCATATGTAGAAAAACTCATAAGGTTTATTTACAGTTTCTTCTACTTGAACTTATTTGATTTCTATTCAATAAACCAAAGACAAGAATCAGCAATACAGAATGTTTTAGGTAAAGTTTATAACAAATCTTTCCAAAACACAATCCCAAATTCAATTTTCTCTACATGGCAAGAACTCACAAAATAATCTCAACTATAGTTAAAGCATTGAAGGTCACTTCAATTACCGGACAAACAATGCCATCTAGACAATTTTCCTAGAACTAACTAGATGGCAGAATCTGACTAATTAGAAACCAATCCTGTGTGATTTAGAACTGCACAAAATGGAGTTAGAACTACATACTTTATGCAGAACTGCACGTTAAAACAACTCTGATCTACAAAAGTTGAGCTGACAGAGAAAAACTGTTTTCACATTTTGAATCAACACTACAAAAATAGCTAAAATAAGTTTTAAAAGCCAAGGTACAAAAATTTTTTTTTCTGTATATCTATGTAATGAGTTTAGCAAGGAATTCTCCCCAATAACAGCAAATGGAAAATATGGAGGAAGACAGAATGAAGTCAACAAGCTAACCTGAGATATAAAGAATGACAGGAATTCAAAATAGACATTTTGCGTTCATCTTAAGGTTGTCAAGGAGTTTGTAAGTAATAAAGTTATTTTTGCGAAATATAAATATAGTGTACTTATTAAGTAATAAATGGAATTTTGTTTACAACCCAAAACTTGCATTATTTCTTAGAATATCTATAATCGAGTGACAACCAAGTAGAATTCTTTATCAACGAATAAGAAAATTATAACTGGAAATTTGTACCTCATCAGGCTTCTTTTCTTTAATAGTGGCAGTTTTTATTTCATCCACAATGGTCTTCAAGGCTGGGTCAACTTTACCAATCAAAGTTGGAGCTGAATCAACCATGATTTCTTCTTTTGCCTTTTGTTTTTCCTAAAAAGGACCTCAAAATTAGTTAATTAATCAATTCCACCAAATTCAAGCATTAAAAATATGAGTCAAATTTCATTGAAAAATTTATGACACTAAATAATAATAAAAAACTTATCTTTTAGAGCACAACAAATTACTATTCATATATTGTTTCAGTTTGAGGTCAAACTCTACTTTAAACGGTCAATTTCATATCATTTTACAATTTATGATAAATATACAATCATTGAGTAAATGTTAAATACTGAGTTCTGTATTAAAATAATTACAATTTTATTTTCTAGAGTATTTTAATAAAATATTGGAATCCAGGAAAATTTGAAAAACTTCAGGTGTTTAAGGAATGAGGGCACTTGACAAGAGATACATATTAAACTATTTAATTCCAAAATTATAATAAATATAAAATCTAAAATAACTATTTAAGAGTCAAAAGCTCCAGGTCTATATCCTCGAACAGTAATTTGGCCTCTGTAATCCTCTTAAGAGTGGCTGAATTTTTTAATTAAATGATAAAACCTCATATGGGAGTTAAAATAAGGATTACAAGTATTAGGTTCCAATAGCAGATGAAGTTACATCAATCAACTTGTGGTTTGTAGCTTATTTACAAATTAATTATATTTTCCAACTGAGAAACATTAAGGTTTCATAGTTTCTTAATTGTTTGAAAATATAAGAGTGAGGTGTATTTGAATTCAAATATAGGCCTTATATAGTGTCAATCCTTCATTATTTGTTAATGTTTAATTTACTTTTTAGATCGGCAAAAATAACATGTAAAAATGATTCACAATTATATAATGTTTGAACGATGTTATCAATTTTGCCCTACTCATTAAACTATTTAATAATGTTCTTCCTAACTGAATTTCCAAATAACTATTCCCCCCTTTTTTAAAGATATTTAGTGTCTTACTGTTGCATTTCCAAAACATAATATATGGTGATAATATTAAACAAGAGCCCATTGAGTTTTGATAAAATCTACAATAAATAATCTACACACTATTATAAATATTATAAAATTAAATTTAGCATTTAATTTGTCCTATAATTTTTTGGAAAACTAATAACAAAAATATTGAACTTTTAAATTTTGTCTACCTCTAAACCTTTTATCTTCCCTTTTGTTCAAGTTCAAATTTTAAAATTGAATAGCTTCATTTGGCTAGGAGAAATGGGGAAAGTCTGAAAACATATGATATCAAAGGCAAAATTGAAATCTAAAGGTAGGCATGAAACTCTATAAAGGCTGTCTACTCCTTATGCATCAGAAATTTCCTTCTACAGACCCCACTAACTTCCCAGGTTAGCAATATAATTTGCCTTAAACTATAAGAGTCAGACTAAATGTTTTCTCATAAGAGACTAATGTAGAAAGTCTATAGAGGAGTTTCTGTCTTGGAGGGACAATAGATAAAAGAGTGAATTTATTATGCACCTGAGTAGATGAGGACCCAATTTCTGACATATCAGAAACTTTTTTATTATTAAGTTATAATTTTTTTTTTTAATGTACAAATAAAAAAATAAAACTTACAATTTGTTGGGTTTTAATCTCTTCCTGCTGAAGTTCCCTTCTTTCTTCTTTAATCTTTTGAATTTCCTCTTTGACAACTTCTACCTTTGTCTTGAAATCAACTTTTCCTTCTCTCTCCCCAATTATAGCCTTTGTTGCGGTTCCAACGACATCAGGTAGGGCTTGAATAGTGGCAGCGAGTTTCTGTTCTGTTGAAATAGTCTCAGGAAACATAAATGCCTGCATATAGACCAATGAATCAAATAATAAATTCTTAAAAATTTAAAATTCAATTTAATTGTTTTTTTTGTTTTTTTCAAGTGTTAGCCTCCAACTCAACCCCACTTAGGGTCATCGAGGCAAGGACCATCTACAGGTTACCAACACCCATAACTCAGGAAAAGCTTTTATTTATAAATAAAAGATTGCGAGACCCGAAAAGATCCCCTGAGCTACCCTGGCGCCCCTAAACTCAATTATTAAAACAAAAATTCAGATCAGAGGTCTCACTATAGATTGGACTGATTACATAAAAATAGAGGGAAGGTAGATGAGAAGGTGGATGAAGTTTATGTATAATTATTTCAATGTCTCAAGGATTTATGATTACAATATTATTACAAAAGAAAGTATTCAATAAAAGAATATCCAATGAAAGAGAAAGAAAATTAATTAAGTTGTAATCTAAATTAAAAACTAAATAAAAAATTTAAATTTGTTACAAATATAAAAAAATCTTTCTGAAATAAATAGTCGAACTAGAAATAAGATTATGGTAATGTTCGTGAATCGCTATTTATGTATCCGAAATGATAAACAAAAACAAATATTTGTCATTGAAAATGGTTTAATGGTTTTTCAAAAGATTTTCTGTGATGATACACTTTTTTCATGTGCTTGAACCGATTTTCAAAGCACTTTTCCATTCCTACTGAATGAAAACTTGCATTTTGAATGTACTAGCTATTCTTCTGGCATTAAAAATTGTTGACCATTTAGTTTTTCTTCAGGTAAGGGAACAAAAATAAATCATTGGGGGCCAAATTAGGACTGTATGGCAGATGACCCATCAATTTGATGTTCTTATTAGTCAAATATTGAGTAGTTTGGGCCTTTGTGTGAGAGCTCACATTGTTAGAGAGCAGAATGATCCTGTATCGTTGGTTCCTGAAATTTGCTTTAATATTGAGCCTAAACCATAAATTAATCCACATTTGCTTCTTTTATTATTTAAACATTATTTACACTAATATACTTTAATATTATTAGCTTTATTTTCTATGTTTAAAAAAGTTATATTTATTATTTTGCAATAATTATTTAGGTCTTGAATGTAACTATTATTATTATCTTGATTATCTTTGTGTTAAAATTATACCGTACAGTTCCATTTAATTCTCATATTGAGAAAGTAGAATGTCTAATTTATAATAAAGTAGATTGGTATTATTCCTAAGTCATTTGTCAATGATCAATCATATTATTTGTTAAATTATTATTTTTTTAAATATTTAATTATGTAATATGTTATAAAAAAAAGAAGAAAGTAAATACTTCAGCCAAAATAGTGGTTTAACCATTAACATTGAAAGGTTTAACGAACGAATTTTACCATGCATGACACACACACACTCACCCACACAAATGCACACATATTTTGTTTGTGTTGATGTTTGCTCTACATTCATAAATTTATAATCAAACATTGAATTAAACTTGCCTGAGTAAGAAGAAGTAGTGATGGTGGAACCTTTTTCTCTAGTGAAAGGTCTAGCCACTGGGCCAGCTGGGCCTTTAATCGTTCCTCTGAGACCCCAAGGGCTCTCATCCCTCTTGCTCTGCAGGCAGCCTGAAGCTCACTCACACTCAGTGAGTTAATGCCCTCCCTCTGTATCATCTATAACAAAACAAATACCAGTTTAGCTCTAAGTAAGTTAAACATACAAATTCATAAATATTTACTGTTGAACCATAGAATAATAATAATATGAGTTATAGAATAAACCTCAAAAATAGTTCAGATTTATAACTAAGTTTTTAACCAGAAAAAAATCAACTAGATAGCAGCTTTGATAGCTAAGGACTGAAAAATCAGATAATTATCTTTCAAATTGTATCAATTTTACAAAATTATAACTAAAATAATAACATTTCTTCTTTATAGTTTTGTTTTTAGTTCATTTTCTTAAACAACAAACTATTTAAATTTATTCATAGAAATTTCCTTAGTCATAATTTTTTATATTAGATAAGGAAATATCACTTAATTTATCCCAGAGTAAATTCATAAAATAAATATTCTTGCTCTTGAGACAAAATAAACAAGCTTATCCTAAAAGATAATAAATCAAAGTGGGTATTTGAAGGATAAATTACAATGACCTAATGCTGTAATTATCAATTTCCTTATTGATACCATGAACAGCTTTAATTTTTCACCGTTTAAAGCAATTTTGTAGACTGGTATTAGGCAGCTTAAAAGATTTTCCAAAATTGACTATATTTAGTGCACAAGTAATGTTTACTTAAAAAAAAAAAAAATCCTCCTAAAAAATGGTTTCTTTACCAGCATCCTATATTATACTTATATTACATTTAATATTTTTCATGTCCAAACTAAACAAGTTTACTTTAAAATTTATATAGCTCAATTTTAATAATTAATTATAAACCAAAAGCAATAGATAACAAATACTTTTACAATAAAAATTACCCATCACCAGATCAGTATTCTTGAATATATAACTGACTCTGTAAATTAGAAAGCCCAAACTTCAACTGAATTTAAAAAATCAATATGTTACAACAAGAAAAAAGATCAAATCTAATAAACTAGGATTATTATTTTGGATTTAGGCTTTACTAATATAAATTTCATTTAGAATTATTTGAAAACACAAAAGAAAATTTAGAATTTAAACTCCAGCATTCAGTTGTAGTTAGGGTGTTTTAATTATAAACAGCAAATAAAGAATATTAAATATTTTTTAACCATGAAATATTCCATTTTCTAGAAAAGGGCTTACCTTATCATCAGCAGTGAGGCTTCTGAGCTTGAGGCGGAGCTGAAATCGGAGAAAGTTAGTGGTTCCAATAGGGCTCATTTCCAAAACTCTGCAAAGAGCCATCAGCTGGGGTCTTGGGAGGTTGTCCAGTGTTATCTCATCCTCAAAAACTTTGGAGAACTTCATGATTTCGTCTGATGAACTCATAGCACCCGAAGTTCGAATCTGAACAAGAAATAAAATAAAATAAAGCTCAATGAAATATAGTTATTAAGATTTTTAATTGTAATAATTTAAAAATTCTAAAAGGGCATAGATTTGTAATATAAGTTACTGGTTTATAATGTAAGTAGTTAAAAAACTGCTAACCATGACTGTTACTCAGATAGTGTCTGAATGTAGCAGTTCCACATCTGCTATACTCATGGACCCTTTATAAAAAATTAGCTGGATTAACAAGATTGTTTCAAGATAGATATAGAAATGTCCAGACAGATTCAAGGTAGCAGTCTTTTCTCATTCTAATTAATTACTCTATACCAAATACTTTTGATTAAATTAAGTAAAATAAGTTAACAATGGATTTTATTATTTTAATATCAGAGGAGGGAGACTGACTCAGAGCCCCCTTAAAACAAATTTTTGGGGTACAGGGTAGGTCATTGGGGATAAGCAGGTCAGTTCTTTAATGATGGCCATCTTCAATCCATCGTAACTAAAAGTCTGCCAACTTTGCCTATTGGAAACTGAGCCCAAGATTGAAGAGTAAGGGAGTGGTAAAAGGGTAGTGTTATGCAACACCCTCAGTTAGAAAGTGTTCTGATTCATCACAGTTAGCAAATTATTTGGCAACTTTTATCAGAACAAATCCCTTTAAATTGGATAATATGTGAAATACTACAAAAGAAAAATAAGCCTTATTAAATACAAACTAGGATTTAGGTTATAGAGTCAAAATAATTAAAATACGACAAAATAAAAACTCTTGAATTGAAAACTAAGGAATTAATTTTATATCAACTTTTGAATATTGTAAATAAAAATCGCTTTCTGGTCCTATAATAAATCTTAATCTTAGAAAATCTTACCTTGTCCAAATTAACACTCCAATGTTATATACTCAATTTTTTAACTCAAATAAAAATAAGATATCAGGATTACAAATTTTGGTCTCTGTCTAACCTTCTCCTCTTACCTCATCTGATATAAATAAAAAATGAATTTTCTGAGATTAATAAGAGGGCCTGCCCAGTATAGACTAATATGTTTTACATATATTATGTTGTATATATTTACATACATATTTATTTCTCTAACAATAATAAAGTTATTTAAGATTTTAAAATTTGGTTTCCCTCTAAAACCCTCTTTTGCTAAATTAATTTCAGCCATTAATAAACTCATCTAATGGTTTGAATAAGCTTAAATACCAAATTTGGTTTAAAAAAATGATCATGTTAGAAGTCATACAGACAAATATATACTTGCACACACTCACACACATTATATTTTGAACCGGCCCTATTTTTAGCAATGACAATAACGAATCGGTGATATGTTAATTTTTTTTTTTAAAGATGCATCATGGGAACAAGGTGAATGGCTTGATTCTTTAAACGTAAATCTACTAAAAAAATTATATTGAAAAAAAAATAAAACTAAAAGTTCATTGAGAGAATAGGAATGTGTGAAATGAGATAATAAGATTTATAATTTCTCACAATATTTTGATATATTACTTCATTAGTTGTTTCCTATTTCACCCAATTCAAATAAATAAGATCTTAGATACAATTTATACTTTTTCCCTTTACTGACTGTTGGCTTTAACATTTTTCCATGTCCTAATCTTAGTTTTATTTAAGTTGAGGACCTACACTGAATCCTTACCAGTTATGCTATCAAAAGTAACTAAATCATTGTTTTTTAAAACAAAAAGTAATCTATTCTACACGTGAAGAAGAAATTTAAAAAAGCATAGACTTACATTAGTCTTAGAAAACATTAGTGCTGAAAAAAAAATTTTTTTTATAAATTGTACAGATTTAA